>CM037851.1:242711174-242939224 GCA_021234595.1 Delia radicum | reverse complement strand
AATCAATATGGTCAGTGTGTTTGGTAGTGATTTAAGCAGCTCCAGTAATGAATAATTGACTACTACGGAGTTCCAAAGTCAAAAAATCGATTAAAATATTATCTAAAAGTGTAGATACTTTTTTTTATGAACTATAACTATACTGTGGCAATTGTAATTACAAAAAAAGACGGAATAAAAAAAAAACATTTTTGTAAAAGTTTGGGACATTGTTTACCTTTTTCCGAAGAGTTGCACCACGTTGCACCGCACGATATGAACAATATGTAAATGCAAATATATAGATTAGGATCTCATATTTCGAAAAAACTTGCACAAATTGTGGGAAATTTATAAATGGCGTTTTTATTAACATTTATAGAGAAGACCGTTATTATATTTTCATATTCTTTAATAATTGAAAAAAATTTGTGAATTTTTAAAACTTGATTTATTACTCGAGAGCGTTGCTCACAGGGCCAGATAAGCGGTTTTTTTTTGGCCAAAGGTCGTTTTTTAGAATTGAACAAAATCAAAATGTTTTGTTTTGTTTCAGCAAAAGGAGCACTTTTTACAAAACAACATATACTATAAACACCGAAAAACTGGGGTAATATTATCGAAGTGCTTAGTAATTACACAATTACATAATGTTCAGGTTAGTTTTACAAATTTCTTGTAAAATACATATATGAATTTTTTTGAATTTTTTTACTACGCTTGTTACATTCACAAAAATTTGTAAATATTTTACTAGAACTTTGTAAAACTAACTTGAAACTTATGTAGTTTTATGATTACTAAGCACTTCGATAATATTCCCCCAGTTGTTTTCAGCGTGTAGTGTAATAGAAAACTCAATATATTTACAAATCGGAAAAAATGCTTGTTCAATTTTTTTTTATTTTATAAAAACATAGATTCGGATTTTAAAGCAAATATTCGTGGAATACTGTCCCTTCATAAGTATTTTAATATTTGTATGTTAAAACTATGGCCAATGTATACATGGCGTATGAATAAAAAAAAAATGTGAATAAAAAAAATGGCTATGTGCGCTTCAAAATCATTAGTGAAATAGCTAAATAATATTTTTTCATATTTTTTTTTTAAGAGAAGCAACACCCAGGAAAATCTTCGTATTAATTAACGTGTTGCTTTCTTTAGCAAGGGGATAGTTTACAAATGAAAAGGGGGAAAGATGAACGGCTTCAAATATGGCAACACTGTAATTGCGCGAGCTGTTGTTGCTCGCCACCTGATGGAGAGTTTTACTTCGGTGCTGCAACAGGTTCCTGGAAGTCCAGGGCCTATGGACATGCTAGGCTTCTTGATGGACTTCATCCATGTGTGGGATTTGAGTCCGACTATGTTACTCCTAGATTGGATTTCTGCCGACCTTTTCGGTTTAGCTTTCCCTCCAGGCGGGAGTGGGATATGGGGGATCCAACATGTGGTTTTGACATCAGGGTATACACCGACGGCTCAAAGATGAGTTGTGGTGTAGGCTCCGGGGTCTTCTCGGGTGAGTGTAACTTGCGGTGTTCTTTCAGGCTACCTGATCATGCTACTGTTTTCCAGGCGGAAATTCTGGCTATCAGGGAAGCCTGCAGACTCCTGTCTGAAAGGGGGGTTCGAGGGACAGTGGGCTTCTTTGCCGATAGCCAAGCGGCTTAAATGTCCCTGAGCTCGTACGTCACATCCTCTGCTCTCGTTGGTCAGTGCAGGGAGGAACTGTCCAGGCTAAGCTGTCTATCCCAAGTTACTCTAGTTTGGGTCCCCGGCCACAGAGACCTCTACGGTAATGAAAGGGCAGACGAATTGGCAAGGGCAGGATCTGCCTTAAACGTCTCCACATCGGTGTCAGTCGCTGCACCGCTGGGGACTGTTAAGGAGGAAATTTTCCGGCACTATTTTCGCAGGGCGGGGGACAGGTGGCATAATTTGGATACCTGTAGGACCGCGAGACTTACGTGGCCCAACTACGACCTCCTGCAGGAGCAGGAGGGATGTCTCGAGGCTGACGGCTGTTCTGACCGGTCACTGGCTGATTGGTAGGCATGGCATCAGACTTGGGATTGTACACGGTTCGCATTGTCGCAGCTGCGGCATACCGGGCGAGGAGGAGACTGTGGAGCATCTTCTCTGCGATTGTCCGGTGCTGCAGAATATTCGACTCCGGATCTTGGGTGACCAAATACTGGACGACCTCTCGGTAATATCACGTGTGGGATTCGGTGATCTCATAAGTTATCTTAACCGAACGGGGTGGGTCTAGTACTCCGGATACTAGTTCCTTAAGGGTAGTGTGGTCTCTTCAAAACGGAGTCGTTTTTTGACTCTACTTGATGCTCACGAGTAGCGTGAGCTGCCACTTAAACCAACCAACCAACCTTTACTTCGGTGGGGTTAAGTGCTATGGGAACACCGATGGTGGGCGCTACTATACATTTGAGGGATAGAAAACTCATACATATTATTTATCAAAATTGATGTTGTCGTCACAGGGAATCGGAGATTTTTTTATGTACTTGTAAAAAAAAATATTTCTCAAAAAAGTCGCGAAAGTCGTAAAAAAATCTAATTGTAGGTCTTTTCATAAAGCATTTGTTGGCTACATAGCAATTGTTTAATCGCAACGATTATTTATTAAAATTCCTCATACGTCATGTAGTTTTAACATACATTATTTAACAAATATTTTCTTGAAAACCAAACCGAGATATACGATAAATCTTTCTGTCCCGGTTTTTAGATAAATTGAGTTTTTTATTACACTAAAAATTCAGAACTTGTTCAGAATTTATTTAAGATTCTCCGATTGATATACAGTTAAACTATTGTAAATAATATACTAATATATATAGCGCTAAATTTTTCAATATTCAACCACGCCTACTTTGCCCATTTTTGGAAAAATTGTAAAAGTTGTTCCATTTTTTATTCGTATTAACAAATAATATGAGTTAGACATTGATACTATATAATTTGTCCTGTAGCGGTCCAGTTGGCTAGCGGGGAAATTGGTTTGGAACGTGCCATATGCCATATGTGTGTGTATATAATTTATGAATCTATCCATTTATCCAAACACATAATAAAATTCCACTGTTGGTTTGTGTGTATAGAGTAAAATGATTTTCGTAGTTGAGTTGTTAGTTTGACTTTAGTTTCCTTTTATTGTTGTTGCTTACTTTTTGAATGACTTTATATTGCATCTTAATTGTGGGCATTAAACGGAAATTGCCATTAATACAGGGTGTTTTATAAAATTTATGAAATGATATATTTTTACGATTAAATTCTTAAACTTGTGAGTATTTAAGAACTGAAAATTTTTTTATGTAAAGAACTTTTTCTTAAGAAAAATGTTAGCCTTGTATATACCCTACGGGAAAGGATAAGTCATTTGCCCAGAAAGTACCTATCTTGTGACTGGCTAAAGCAGGATTTATTGCAGATCTACAACAATTTTCTATTGCTGTTGTTTAAGTGGCCTCAATTATATTTAAAGTAGTAGTTCCAGGACTAGTGAAAAGAGGACATAACGCATAAGGAGCGCTGACTGTTTTTTTTTTTTGTATAATAATATTTTTTTAAAAACATTTTAATTTTTTAATTTAGTTTTTATTTAGTATTTAACTTTAGTTTTTTTTTTAAATTTATGTAAATTTTGACAGAATTTTTGAAAATTTTGAGATTTTGTTAAAAAAAAATTTAATAATGAAAAATAGTTCGATTTGTGGTTCCATCTTTAAATATTAACCTCAAAATTTTACAAAAATTATACTTTAGCTAGGAGATTTCTATATTTCAATGTTATTTATTCAGATATGAGTAGTTTGTTTAGTTTCAATAGCACACAAATTTCCTAGATTTTAACTAAGCACCCTTTACAAAATGTTTATTTACAGATAGTAAACTTAATAGTTATTCACCACATTTGCACATACACACACAATCACGAGTGTTTACAACAGCTTACGATGTCAGTGGGTTTCTATCCACCTCTGTCTCTCTCAATCTTCCCTCTTTTTATTTGTTCGTAAACTCGCACCGAGAAAATGAAAAAATGTTGCAGAAATTTAAAAGTTTAAATTAATTTTTTTCACGTTTTTGAATAATAATTTAATAAAATTCTCAAATTTTAAAATCACCAATATAAACTTAAAATATATTAAATTTTTATAGAAAATAAAAAAAAAATATAATCAAAATAAAAGTGAGTGTTTTAAGCTTTAAGTTTTTATCAACATGTTTCAATTATTTTTAGTGTAAAAAAATGTTTTCATTTGCTTGTCCGAGTTCGATATGTTGTTGCTGAGAGCGGTGTGAAGTCTCTCTATATGTATATACTCTTTGGTGTTTATGTCAGAACTTTTAAACAATGCAAGCCTTATTTAAAAATCCTAAATGAGAATAAAAGTTTAAAAATATTGTACAAATATGTACAATTTCCGGTAAAAAATTAGAAGGCTCGCAACAAGGAGTATATACCAATAGAAAAGCTACACTTCCCACGACACACACAACAATAAATCGAAATCGAACAAGGATTTTTTCTATTACAGAATTGCAACATGTTGAGAAAAAAATTCCTGCTCAAAATACGAACTTTTATTTTGCGTTGATTTTGTTATTTTCCATTAAAATTTAATGAATTTTAATTTTATTTTGCAGATTTTATTGTTGATATTCGAAATAATCGAAAATCTGATTAAAATTTTATTCAAAAACAGCAATACAATTTATTTAAACTATTAAATATCTGCAAAATGTTTTCGTTTGCGATATCGCTAACAAATAAAGAGAGAACATGTTGAGAGAGACAGAGATTGATAGAGACTCGCGTCGAAATGAAATTTTGAATTTCATATTGTTATAATATTGCTCAAATGTCAATTTAAAATATACACCGTTACTATGTTTGCTCAACTTTGAAAGTTGTGCCATAATATCGATAATGCATCAGATGAGAAAGAATTTTGATTTTGAATTTCTTGAAAAATATTGATTCATAGCGTTAGAAAATTGAACACTAAAATCAAAAACAAGAGCACCGCCTAAATATTTTGGCCACGCTGATTTTAATGGGGTACGCAGTTTTTTCACTAAGGTTCCAGATTTTTCGCAAAATTGCATTAAAGTTTTTCATATTTTACCGAAGTTTTTATACATAAGATATTTTCCCTTATTTTTTTATGGTAAATACTGATAAACCTTCAGCAACATTTGGGTATCAAATTTGCTTTATAAATATGCAGCATTAAGAATTAAATCAGCGGTTTTTTTCAATTTTCATTTTATTTTACTATTTATGCACTATATATCATCCCATTTTGCAAAGGATCAAAACATTTTTGTGCATGAACAAAAAGACAAAACTGAAGACTTAATTCCTGTAAAAAAAGAAAATAAAAAAGGGAGTGCGGTTCTTGGGGAAAACGGGAAATGTGCCTAACATTTATATGACGATAGTAGCTTAAAAAGTTACTTGTACCAAAATTCAGCCAAAAAAGTTAATATTTGCGAAAGTTATTTTAACAAAAACTTTCATTACTGTGAATGTCTGCAAAGTATTTTCAAATTTGATTTTAAAAATGTTCACATCTTGGAGTGAACTTTTAAAATTTCATATGTTAAAAAGAACATCTATGAAATTTCATTAAATTTTTAAAATCTGCATATTTTCACATACTTGTAAGAAAGTGTTCGAGTTTTTTTCAAGTAGTAGGTGGCCTATCACACAATCTTCGCCGGCTTTCCACGACTTTTTAAACGTAGATTCTTCTAAAGTATGCTATTCCAATATATATTAGTTTGAACCATGTTTTTTAAAATATTTGTTATGAAATGACACCAAACTTTTAAAAATAGCATATTTCTACAAATTTGTATGGAAATGGTCGAGTTTTTCGAGTAGTTGTTCACCGACTGCGCAATTTCATTGAAACATTTTAAAATTTTAAATGAGCTGTCTAAGAATATAATCAATTCATAAAAATGCAAAATTTAAAAAAGTGCTAAATTTTTTTTGAAATTTTTTTTGTGAACTGATCGATTTTTTTTCCAGTAGTAGTTGGCCCAGGACACAATGTTCATCCGAGTGCGGTGAGATTTGCTAGGAATATTACCTTTTCAAAAAGTACATTTGTTATACTTATCTTTAATATTTTCCTTTTTACATGAGTTCAAACGAACAAAAATTGCAATTTCGCTACTCGAGCTACTCGTTAATTACTCGAGCTACTCCACTGCTCGAAAACTGGGCCCTGCTTTTGCTGCATATGCTGCGACAGTAAAAAATACATAATTGGTAACTTTGCACAAGATTTATATTTAATTAAAAAATAATGGTAATTTGATATTTTATTAGTATTAAATCTTGTCTTTCAATTCACAGATTACATTTTAATTTTGGACTGTTTGTTCAAAAGTTGTGGTAAATTTTTTAAAATTATTTTTGCATAATTTTTTAAAATTATTTTTGCATAATTTTGTTAAATTAGTTTTGCATAATTTGAAATTAATAAAATAGTTAAAATGTTTAGGACTTAATTTAAAAAAATAACTAATTCTTTTAAGGTCCTTCGAAAGAACATATCCAACCATTACATACCATACACACACTCATTGAATATTAAAGTCAGAAAATGTGCGCTAATTGAAAACACTTGCAAAATTTATGGCAACATTCACCCAACAAGCAGAAGTATGCCAATAACCCTTAAAAGAGAGATATAAAAGAAGAAATAAAATAGTTTGATTTTAAATGAGACTGAAAACGTCTATAAAAGAGAAATAAGGAACATAATATTTAAAAATGTTTCTTAACTACTTGACCTTTAGCAACATGTTGTAAAAGTAATAAAATATAAATGTACTTATTAAAAGCATTAAATTGATTTGTCTATTTATCTTGTGCTGTAAATTTTAAGAGAATGAGCAAAGAAAAATATAATAAAGAAAACAAATCCGTGTTTTTAGGAGCAAAATTTAAATATTTATTTGCTATGGGGAAAAATTAATCCGAAGGTATTTTTAAGAAAATAAATTATGTAAATGTTACTGTCATCATTATGATAATATTAAAAGCTATACATATGTAAATAAACTTTGGGAACATTATGGGGAAATATTATGGGGGCCTTTTATAAAAATATTAAAATACTAGATTTTTGTTATTAAAAAGCAAATAATTTGGAATAATACAACAAAGTAATAATGTGTATTTCAGTTTTTATCGACTGGTCACTCGATTAACAATTATTCGATTAATCGAACGAACAAAACGAAAATTCTAACGAACTCTTAAATTTCGAGTAACGACTAATTTGAATAAATTTTGACGAGTAATCGAATATAACGATTTATTTAAAAAATATTTATTTTAACCCTTTAACGACCGAACTTAAACTGTTGGAAAATTTAAATTTTTTTTTTGCGGATTCGAGTTTATCGACCCAATATTTGTAAAGAAAAGTGTCGTTCAAATTATTTTTTTGCAACTCCTTTAAAAAAAAAAACGCATGGCAGGTGCAGATCCAGGGGAGAGGGGATAAGGGACCCCCCTCAACTTGAAAAAATATAAAATATAATACGACACAAAATAACTTTAAAATAACACGGTTTGGAAATTTCAATCATGGTATTAAAAAGTTTTGCGTATTCAAATTTTTTTGATTGCCCAAAGCAGGACTGGCAAAACTATGACATCCGTGTCAGTAGTGGTACGCAAGCGGATTTTCGGTTGCACGTGGCATTCTCTTAAATATTTTCAAATATCGTTTAAATATTTATGACCGCAATTAAAATATGTGCTTTAATCCGCAAATGATAAAATTTTGCATAAATATTCTAAATCTTCTTTCGAAATTTTAAAGAAAAAGGGTTACAATACTTTAAATTTTTATATATTTTTAAAAATAAATTTATTCGTTATTCGTTCGAATAATCGGATAATTAAAAAAATTAAATTCTTGACCGTTCGATCAAAAAATTACAAACTACAACAAGTTTCTTTGGTTTGTATGCCGATATGTGATTTATGGCGAGCCCTAACCGCCAAAATCATAATTTAACTTCTGTAATTATTTATTTTTTAATTTTTCTTTGTTTTATCCAATTGCTATAGGTGTTATGATACTTGCTATTTTTTGTATTGGATTTTTTTTAGGATTGACTGAAAGAAACAACAAATGTGAGAAAGAACAAGAAATACTTTTTTGTTATTTCAAAATAAAATGTAAACAAAACAAACAATATTGCCCACGTTTTGTTCCCACAAAAACCGTCAAAAAAAGCTAAAAATCGCAAAAAAAGTTAAAACCCGCTACTTTCGATCAAAAACTAAAAAAGTTGGCAGCATTGCTAACATTTAATCTGGAAATGTCAATTTTGAGCTAAAAATTTTTATATTTTTTTTGACAGTCTAAGATTGTTTATCGATAACACACGTATATTTGTTTGACATTTCAAGATTTTTTATGGTATAATCATACTCTTTACACTTAGTCAGTTTTCCTATGCAAATATATTTGCACTGTTCTCTAATATAGAAAAAATACAAAAAATAGCAAGTATCATAACACCTTATGGAATGTTAGCATTTTCAATATTCCACAGAAATTGGATAAACCAAATAAAAATTCAAATTAGTTAAAAAAGCATATGCTGTTAAATTATGATTTTGGCGCTAACGTCTTTTTTCCGGTTAGGCCTCGATATAGTCCTTAATGCCCTGATTTTAAATCCGGTATCCATAAAGTTGCGAAAATTGGCTATTTTGGATCTTTTTGAAGCTATTTATTATACAATTGACGATTTCTAATTATTTAAAATGAATGTTAATATTTTGAATACACTTTACGCTTGAAGATACCGCAATGATATTTTTTACAACTAATTGTTAAAATATCGTAAAGATACATTTATCAAAAAACATAAATACATTTTTAATATGATATTATAAGTTCTTACAATTTTAGACGACATTAAAAAAAGGAAAGTTCAAAGTTACTTAAATAAATTTAAGCATGGCTACTTTTAAAAATGCAATATTTAGTCATTTTTCATAGAGTGTTTTTGAAATGCACTTTTTTTCCTATAACACCGGTCAACACGACTTTTGGGTCTGACTTTTAAGTGTCAAAATTTGGTTTCATGTATGTTACTAATAAAGGGAAACATATTTTTTATTACCATATCATATGTGGTAGTTTTATTCCATCTTCGGTTGGATAAAGGTGGTAGTTCTTACGCTGAGTTAAAAATCCAACGCACTTGAATGCTTCCTTCGACACCTGAAAAACGTGTTTATTCCAACAGATATCACACTTAATTTTCATGCCTAAACATCAAGAGGTTCTGACTCCTCAATATTTAAACCACCCATATGCACAATTGACAACGTTGGCTATACATCCCTATGAGTCAACATACAACATTGGGTTTTGCTAGCATTAAAATCGACCCTATTCACACGACCCCACACTGAGATTGTAGTCAGGTCCTGATTGAGTGCGTCATTCATAATCTGACTTTTGCCACCAACCTCAACAAGGCTTAGCCTGCGATCGAATTAAAATGAATGACACATGTTGCTGTCGTCTGCGAAAGAGTAGATAGGGTTAAAAGTCTGACTAAGAAGATCATTAATAAAGATAAGAAAAAGAGATGGAGAAAGAACAGAACCTCATTACCGAAGCAAAAACCAATAAGCTTTGATGCCAGTGCGCCGTGCCACACACAATTGAACGCCTTGGAAATATCTTGAGCAATCACTTTGTTTTCACCAAATCTGTGAATGAAGCGACTCCAACGTTCCGAAAGGAATGCTAACAGGTCTCCCGTAGAACGGCTTCTACGAAAACCATGTTGTCCAGCACTAATAAGTGAATTTGACACTAGATAAATAAAAAGATGGTGATTAACCATGCTATTCATCACCTTCGAGAGCGTAGACCATATTGCGATTGGGCGGTAATTTTCAGGATTACCAGCCGAACCCTTTTGAACATAGGCAACCTTCAAGCATGAGGGAAAAACACCTCACCGCCGAGCTAAAAAGGTTAGCCAATGGAAGGGCAAGCGTCGAAGAGCACCGTTTCAGCACCAATGCTGAATTCGACTCTGTCGGAAAGCAATCGACCAATGCTTGAACTCGCAAGAGTATCGTGTAGTATACCTAAGATATTCTTCCGAGTAGGGGGCGGATATACCATCCGCCTCCGCTGACTTATTTACGTTGAGCTCCCCAAGAACCCTTTTAACTGCACGAGCTCGGAAGAATATCTTAGGTACACTTCACGATACTCTTGCGAGTTCAAGCATTGGTCGAATGCTTTCCGGCAGAGTCGAATTCATCGCGAACATCTAAGCCAAAAGGTTAGCCTTATCATTTTCCTTTACTCTTTTGACAAATGACCAAAAGCTTTTACTGCCCCGAGGAGCAGAAAGAACTTTAGCACGAAGACTCTGTTCGCAAAGAAACTTTTCACGTCTAAGTACCTTGGAAAAGATACATTGCGAAGCAGATCGGAATTTGTGATATTGATTTTTTTTTTGGTTATTTACAATTTTAATATGTCACGTTGATTTAGCATTGGAGAGGGGAAAATTTCTGACGTCTAGAATTTTAAAGAACCATACTCTACAACATATCCAAATATAATTGAAATCTGCGAATTCACCACTTAATAGTTTCCTTGTAAGCGAGATAACTAAATAACTTTTTCAAAAACTTAAAACACACACAGAGAAATAAAGTGCCGAATTGAAAAGTGTATATTAATGGTAACAACTTATAAATTCCGTTAGTTCAGTATAAATCAAGTTAGTCTTATAAATTCAATAAGTGCAACGATATTTATATCAGATTTCTGAATATTATGGATGTAGCAAGTAAAATTCAGTTGAATTAATAGAACTTTGTTGTGAAAACTAATTTTCAGCTTTACCAACCGAATGAAATTAGTAATAACCGAATTTGAGTCATGGTAACCGAATTTCAGTTGGCAAATAGCTACATTTTTCGCTGCGTGCAGCATATAAAAAATATTGCGAAAAAAAACTTACCTTTACATATCATGTCTACGGATCTGCAAAAAAAAAAAACAAGAAACAGGATTATTAATTATATAAACTGTATTGCATATAAAAATAACATAATAACAGAGTCAAGTTATGATAAAGGCACCCTAAAGGCAGAAATTCTAGATATAGACTAACGAATAAAGAAAAATCAGATGATTCATCTTTTTTTCTGGAACAAAAAAGAATATGTGGTTTGAACAACATTTGGTATATTATGCCAGCAACATTTTTAATACATACAGTGAAACCTTGCCAACATAGAAAGTACACTCATAGAAATAAACCTATAAAAATAGCACAAGAATCGAATAAAAATAAGTTAAAAATTACGTTTCAGAAAAAACTGCTAAGCTTTTTTATATGTTTTAGGATTTATTGTTCAATATGACTTTAAAACTCTGATCGATCCTACTTTAAAAATTAATAACTCGTTTGAAAGCTTATTTTGTCTTCTCTAATAAACATATGTGCAATAGTAATACACTCACAAGAACTTTCCCATAAAAGTTCAACAGTTATTTAAGAAATTAATGCGTAAAGTTGTTTCAATTGAATATGTAGTTAAATTAATAAAGAAAAATATTTTTTAATTTTTCTGTCTAATATTCAATACACTAAGTGAACAAAAACCGTACTTTCGGCATTTGTTAACATATTTAGTTGAAATGTTCTATTTAAAACAAAATGTAAAGGCATAAAACTTTGAAATGAAATAAAACAAAGATGAATTTTTTAAATTGACATGAAATTTACTTTATTCGAATGAAAATCTTCTGGCATTATAATTTAAATATGACTTCTGGCATATGACCGCCACGGCTGGCTCGGACGTAGTCTAATCTGGAGGTCAAATTTTCGATGACTTTTTCCAACATTTGTTTCGGGCTTATCGGCGAAGACTTAAGACTTCACATATCCCCACAAGAATTAATCCAGCGGCGTTAAATCGCACGATCTTGGAGGCAAATTCACGGGTCCGAAACGTGAAACTATACGGTTACCAAACATTTCCTTTAATAAATCAATTGTGGCGCAAGCTGTGTGACATCTTGTGCAGTCTTGTTGAAACCACAGCTCCTGCACATCATGGTTGTTCAATTGAAGAACGAAAAAGTCAGTAATCATGGCTCTATAGCGGTCACCATTGACTGTAACGTTCTGACCAGCATCGTTTTTAAATAAGCCTATAAAGCACACCAAACAGTCAGTTTTACGGGATGTAACGGTGTCTCAACATACACTTGAGGATTATCATCACTCCAAATACGGCAGTTTTATTTATTGTCGTATCCATTTAACCAAAAGTCAGCTTCATCGCTAAACAAAATTCGCTTATGAAAATGGCAACGACATTCTTTGGGCACATTCACCTAATCTACGCCTTACTATGTGATCGTGTGGTTTCAATTGTTGCACAAGTTGGATTTTGTAAGCACGCAAACTAAGATCTTTCCGCAAAATCCTCCATAAAGTGGATAGACACATATCAAATTCCTGTGCACGATGGCGGATATACTTCTTCTGTACGACGTCTCTGTGGATGCATATTATCATTTAGAGAAAACGTGGTGAGTTCCATAGTTAATTGAATTAATTGCTGTGATGGACGATTATGTTGACCGTAAAATGGACGTAGTGCGCGATACGTTTTTCGAACAGAACCATGATTTTCAAAATAAATTTGCACAATTTGGAAGCGTTGTTCAGGCGTCAGCGTATTCATGTTGAAATGTCATTTGACAGCTGACAAAATGACCACCAGTTAAAAAAGTGTTGGCAACTAAAAGTTCTATACCTGTAAAAAAACAACCTTTATAACTGATATATTTTTTTTTAATTTCAAATGGAAAATCCAAATTTCAATCTATGGCTTTTGAAGTGAAATTATTATTCGGAATGTCAATTGATATTTAGAGACATAAATTTTTTTTGTAAATAAAATTAAAAAATAAAAATATATAAAATAAAAATATTTTGGTCGAATGTTATCAATAATAAATAAAAAAATTTACCTTGAATAAAATTATATTCACAAAGTTTATGAAACATTTTTACGAAATTATGATTATCTATGAAACATTTGTATTTAATTTGTATGTGAAAACTTCAAAAATATGATCAATAATTGATGACAAACGATTTATAAAACATTTTTCTCAATACGAGATGAAACTTTTTTCCCTGAGTGTAGTTAATATTAAAGTATTTAACTAAAGTTCAAGTTTGTTCCCTATCAAAAAAAAATAAATCATATAATTAGTAAAATTTATTTTTTGCTAAATTTAGCAAAACGGGTATTAAAAGTTAGCAAAAATATATTAGTTAAATTAGCAACCAAAATTAGTAAAAAAAATTGTAAATTGTAAAATAGGAATAGCAAAAAATGTTATTAAAAAATAACTGTTTAATAAAAACTAATATAATAATATTAAAGTGAGATTGAAAACTGATTTACTAACTTTTTTTTTGAGTGTACTGATTTTGTCAAAAAAAAAAATACAATTGTTTTAAACGAAAAGTAGGTAGTCCTTTTTTAACTGATTTTCAATTAATTTAATGTATATATTCAGAAGTCTTTACGGAAAAAAAATTGTGAGTGTATTATCGGAAAAAAAAATCGTGTTTCTAAAGAACGTAGTGTTTCTCCAACATGAATTTTGTATATGTTTTCGAGTACATATTGATCAATCTGCAAACTAAAATTTTAGATAAAAAGGGGCGCATGTTAAGGTAGGTATTCGCGAATCAAGGACATTTTTATGTTTTTTTATTCTTTCTTAAAAAGAGTATATATCAAAGCCTCACATATCTCAGAGACCTACATTTTGCATACTGTCATTCTTAACGGCATTAAAAATTGTACTGGCGGAAATTCAGGCGCTGTTTTATGTGGTCGTAGCTGAGTTTTCAACTATTTGTACAAGCCCATATTTCGGATGAAATTTTGTAAGATTACATATCGCGTCACATATAAATTGATATGATTCATATAAATTTTTTTAATCGGGTATTTACCTTAAATTAAGTTCATTGCAAATAGCAGTTAAATTTTCTAAAATCAACAGACATTTTTGCTAAAAAATTGTAGTCTGCTGATGTGAGAATTGCTGATTTTTATTCGCATAAACAAAGATCCAAAAAAAACCTTGAAAATTAATAACATTTTTTTCTCCACTTAAATTTAGCAAAGTTTTTGCTAATTTTGATTAATTAAATTTTTGTAGATTCAACAGATCTATTTTTGCTATGCTTATCTTACTAATATTTAGCTTTAAAAACATCTGCTATATTTAGTTTTTCCTGCAACGTTATTTTGATATAGTTTTTAGTAGTTTTAGCAAAAATTTTTACTATTTTCTCTATGAGTGTATCAATTGTATCCACTGTAGCCACTCTGTATGAATATATTATGTATGTCTGTATGCTTTAATCATCATTATCAACATTTTTGTCATTATCAGCATCATAATCAACTTTAATATTTTCTTCTGTTCATATTTTAATAACATTATAAATGTTTCCTTTTATGCAAACAATTTAAGTCTCTGGATTTCAGTTGGTTTTAGTGACATTCAATAGTAAAAAAAAAACACAACATCATTGCCGCATTATTTTAGTTCCTGTTCAGAAAGTCTATCATACCTTTTATTGCTGCTTTCATTTATCGGGGGAGAAAATAACAGCAAATAAAATATATAAACTGATGCTGTCTGCCACGTTAAGTCTGTTATGTTTGATTACACAGGCCGATAAAATTTGAAAAAAGTCGAAACCCTAGGACTCCAAACCCTGGGACTAGAGTATGGTTTGAGATGTGCGGAATCCGAATCTGACCTCTGAATTTCGTCATCACATCAGGTTTTCGAGTTGCGTTAACAAAAAGTCTGACTAAACCCCATTTTCGCCATATTCGAGGCGTTAGAACACAGACAGAATTTCTTGAACAAGTTTTAAACTTTTCACTAAACTAATGAAATTTTCTTCACAGTGTGAAAAAGTTCCACAGTTAAACAATGAAACTTTTTTATTGTATGCAACTTTAATAAATAAAATTAAATGTTTCATAAAATTTTATAAAATCCTGCATTAATATCATGAAAAAAGTTGTAATTTACGCGTTGAAGTGACATTTCATAGATCTAATGCAAAAATTCGTTGATATCATGCAAAGAATTCTCTCAATGAACAGCGCGAATTCTGTTTTTTCATTAAAATAGGAATTATGACAGAGGTTTAACTTTGTTCTTTCTTTGAGATATCTTGTTCTTTCATTGAGATATCTTAACTAAAAGTTTGAAAAAACCGGTTTCTCGCTCCATTCATGGTATTTTCGATATAAATGAAAAAATTAAGTTTGTCGCTACATTTTGCCTTTATTTTACAGGGAATTTATAAGAATCTTTTAGTTATATTTACTTTCTACCATAAAAATATTTTTTTAATTGTTTAGATATCTCTTCTATTCTCTGAGATATTGCCTCTGACAGATTCACGACGAACACAGAACCACAATACAAAATTTACTTCATTTATGTGATAGTATGAAATCATCCAACACTTCATATTAATAAATTTCAACGGACGGAATCTCAGCAAATATAAGAGATATCTAAACAATTCAAACAGCATTTTAAATGGAAAAATTATGACTTCAAGACTCTTTAAATAAAGGCAAAATGTAGAGAAAATCGAATTTTTTTGCATTCATAGCGAAAATACTAGGGTATTCAATCGGTTAACCGTTACTCGATTAATCGATGAAGCTTAGTCCAACAATTGTTCGAGTAAATTAAAATGGCCAATTTCGAGTATGAATAACTCGAACAATTTTGTTCAAGTAATCGAGTTAATCGAGTAAATACAAATTAATTCTATTTCAGTTAAAATTTTATAAAAGAAAATTAAATTGTTCGTATTTAAAAAAAATGTTTTTCTAAAATATGTAGCCATTTGGCAGTTACGGTTTTAATTTAAATGTAATACTTTTTTAGTAGGGGTATTCATTTTTTACGTGGCACCACGATGTTGGCAACACCATACTGAAAAAAAATATTTTTCTTTAGTTATTTTGGAGAAAAAAATTCCCCACCGATACCTACAGACATTATGACCAGAGAAGGCAAAATATGACAAAATCCTTGAACAATTACAGACAATTTGACCAGAGAAGGCAAAATATGAAAAAATCCGTTGTGTTTATGGCCAAGAAGGTTTGGAGAAAAGCATAAAAAATAGCAAATCTGCAAAAAGGTAAAAAAATGCACTTTTTAAAAGAACTAGTAAATAAAAATTGATGAACAAATCATTTAAAGCAAAGTATATCTAAAAAGGCAATTTTAAAGCTTAAAAATCTTAAAAAATGGCAAAAAAATAAAAATAGGTAAAAATGGCAATGAAACATATTTGTCTCCTGTGATTATGATACACAAATAAAGGGTTATGTAGACATCGAAACTAAAAAAATGTAAGGCCAAAAGGTCCGATGTGAAGAAACTAAGCCACTTTACATATTTTGCAAACAATATAAAATTTAACAAAACTCTTTTGTTTATTAATGACAGCGAAAAAGTAATATAATTTTTATTTATCTCCTTCAAAGGCAAGAACTGCTAAGCCATATTATTTTTGATAATTGCAAAAAATGCTTAAAGTCGATATGTATTTATGAAAACGAAAGAAAAAAAGTAAAACATACATATTAATTGTATATTATTTAAGAACTTATTTTTAGTTTAAATTAATTCTTCTTTTTCTTCTTCATTTCCGCTTAACTTCCTGTGGAGCATAGGGCCTCTACAAAATTTCTCCAAGATATTCTGTCATTCGCTAGTAGTTTTAACTCGTTCCAGCTTCTTCCGCTGTGTGCAATATCTTTGAGCAAGCTTCTTTTCCAGGTGGTCTTTGGCCGACCGACCTCTTCTTCTGTTGCCTTGTGGGTTCCAATCTAGTGCTTGACGGCTTATTTTATCAGGGTTCTTCCTAAGCGTGTGACCGATCCATTTCCATTTTCTTCTCTTTATAATAATGGGAATGGGATCAATTTGGCATTTTCTATACAATTCTTTATTGCTTATGACGTTTGGCCACCAAATTTTCAGTATATAGCGCAAGCAACGGTTTGTAAAGGCCTGCAGTTTGCAGTTCAGTGCTACTGTTGTCAGCCAGGTTTCGCAGCTGTAAAGCAATACTGATAGAACGTTTGACTTGAAAATATTAATCTTAGTTTTGACCAATATAATAGTGGATTTCCAAATGTTCCGCAGCTGAAAGAACGCACTATTTGCCTTTTCAATTCTGTGTTCGATGTCTGATTTAGCACTTTCTTCTGATGAAACCATGCTTCCCAGATAGCAGAATTTATCAATAAACTCAACCGGTTCGATGCCGATGAAAAAAGGGTTGTTGTTTGTGGCTCTTATTTTCATTGCCTTCGTTTTCTCAGTATTAATTTTCAGACCAACGTTTGCAGAGTGGAAAACAAGATCATTAAGTTTTGATTGCATATCCGAATGCTTGGTGGACAAAAAACATATATCGTCAGCATAGTCTAAGTCCTTGAGATGACCGGTCAAAGTCCATTGGATGTCACGTCGATGATTAGCAAGTGTGTCATCCAAAACCTTGTCTATAACAAGCAGAAAAAGTAGTGGGGACATAAGACATCCCTGACACACCTGATTTCGGTAGGAATGATTCTGAGAGCCGATTATTATGCAAAACTCTACATTGAAAGTCATCATACTGAGCTCTTATTAGGTTGACTACCAGTGTTCTGTAAGAGATCCCATATTTTGCAACGGAAAATACTGTCAAATGCGGTAGTGTAGTCAACAAAGGTGATATATATATTACTCTGCCATTCTTCTGCTTGTTCGGCGATTATTCTCAATGTGTTTATATGGTCAACACATGACCTGTTAGCCCGGAAACCTGCTTGTTCCTTACGTAATTTATTTCCTATTAAATTAATTCATTCTGATAAAAATACTTTTTTGAACTCCTAATTTTGTATTTTTTTTTTGTGTGTTTTTATGTATTTTTAAGGAAAAAATAATGAAATAATATTATTAAAATTAATTGAGTTACTCGAGTAATTTTAAAATCTTGCTCGATTAATCGAGTAAGTTAAAAACTTCAAAATCGAGTTACTCGTTTACTCGAACAAAACCAAACCCCAGTAATTTGAATACTCTAGAAAATACCATGAACATAGCGAAAACGCGTGTTTTTTCAAACTTAAGGTTAAGATATCTCAAAGAATGAACATATTTAACGTAGGTTAAACCTTTATTGTGAAGGCACATGGTAGAACTTTCAGGCAACATAAGAAATTTTATAAATAAAGTTGACTATTCGCTTTTATAACGACTCGAATATGGCGAACGAACCCCGTTGTTCAAACTTTAGGATAAGATATATCGAAAACCTGTTGTGCAAATTCTAAGGTCACATTTGGATTCAGCGCAGCTCAAACATTTACAAAAGTATATGCTGGTCTCATTGTTAAAAATTTGTTGGCTTGTGTTATTTTCATATTTTTTGCCGTGAATTATATTTTTTTTTTTTGTGTTTAAAATTTAAAACAAAGCAAAGCAAAGTTAACGTGTTTTTTGCTCAGTTATTGGGATTTATAGGTTTTACTGTGTGATTGTGTATCAATTTGCTGCATTTACTCGTATAATGTGAATGTTGTATGCTACAATGTTGTGTGAATCATGATTTGGCAGATTGTCTATAAGTTCTACATGTGGCAAGAAATATATTAAGTAGGAGTATTTATTTTGAATGTACATCAAAATTTAACACGAAATTTTATTGAAGCCTTTTTAAAGCGGTTATAAAAAAGTGTTAAATTGAATTTTATATTTTAAAACTGTTTATTGTTATTAATAAATTAGATTACACTGTGCAACAAGAAATTGTATCCTTAACGAAACCAATGTTAAAGATAAAACCAAAACCACAAAGTATTTTGAAAACTTAGCTCGAAATTAATTTTTGTAGCCTTTTTAAATTTGGATATTTTTTGCCGTTTTTTAAATTATGAATAACAATTAAAAATTTTAAATATTATTTAAGGCACACAAAACTAGAGTTTCAATGTTCAAACTCCATCGCAATTTCAATGATTTTATGCAAATATTTATGAATATCATGCATATAATTATCTCAGTGTCGGTATCTAGCTATTAAATGCTAATAAAGCGCATTATAACTAGCAATAGGATTAACACGATGAAACTCTGGATTTTAACAAATACGAAAACATAAACTGTAATTGGAACCTTAATAAGCCACTCCTATCATCATTGACCGACCGTGGCTGATATCGTTAACAAGTGATGCTAAGAAAGACTGCTAATTCGATTCCTGCTTGCAAAAAAAAAGAGTACAGTCCATTTAACGATTTTAATTATTTCATCAGTTAAAACACAAACTAACAACTGCACAGTGGTAAAATACGGTCATAACTACTTTGTTTATTAATTTAAATATCTGAGATTTGGTATATGAATAATGTGTATACTTTCTAGTGTCTGACCGAACAGTGCCCAAACGATGAGTATTTTCCAGTTGACTATGGAAAAAACAAAATATAATTGAGAATACTTACAGTTCGCTTTTGGTCCAATACACCTTTCAGTTTAAAACAAGTAATAAATAAAATGACTTGTTTGAACCAAAAAGCTTCAATAAGTTCGCCAACTCTCCATCAGATGGCGAGCAACAACTGCTCTAAGACTTATCATCTCGCGCAATTACAGTGTTGCCATGTCTGAAGCCCTTCATCTTTCCCCACCTTTCATCTCTATACTGTCCCTTTCCAAAGAAAGCAACACACTAAATATAGGAAGTATTTCCTGAGTGTTGCCTCTCTTTAAAAAAAAAAAAAAAAAAAAAAAAAAATGGTGCTGTGGTTTACCAAAATTAATATATGGAAATTTTAAAAATGTTCTTCCCGTACTGTGCTCAACATTGCAAAGCTCACGCACTACAAACGCCGCAGATAGCTACAAATGTGTTTTAATTAACGTGGATGTCTGTCAACACTGGGTGAATACAGGCGTCCAACCAACGCCCCTTATGGTGGACACTGAGCATCCAGTTTGGGTTCCAGTTTTGGAGTATGTTGTTCGGACATAACCAAACCCACTGGTGACGTCGAGGTCCATCTAAACCTCTGCTTGATCTTTGGGTCACACCACCCGGTTGAGAGTGCAACTATACACCGAACACTGAAGTATTCTTCCTGCTTAGGCATAACCACAGCCACCACGAAACTCCCCGAAGGGCCTTTCCCAATAGCCATTACCGTTATGGTCCATAGCAGGATCATGTAAACAATACGAACACATTGACATGTCACTGTATATATAATTACCAGACAAATGACCAACCAACATCCTTCTTGTATCACCCTTTTTATGCATTCAGATCCGACATCACTACTTTTTAAGAACATTCTGCGTACCCAGATTCAACTCAAATTTCATGAGAACATTCTGTTCTGACATCCATCCAACATCAAGATGTAGAAGCCATTCTTCAAACAGTAAACAGCCAGACAAAGAACCACCCAAACAACGCCTGCCGCTAGCTCGACATCACAACAGCACACTCTAGATCCTTTCTGTCTTTCTACGACGGTATTAAAACATAAGGAATCTAGAGCTTTTTCACCCTTTCACAACATCACTCCTTTTAGGTTAATTTCGTCTAGTCCATCGACTGAGATTATCGTCCGGCTTCACACCTTTCCGTCATTTTTTTTCCATCTTCTGGTATCACATGTATACCCTGGACATGTCTTAGTTCGTATTGATTTACAACAGAGGATCCCTCTATCTACCTTCACGGCGGGCCAATGGCTCCTGTGGTACAAATTTAAAGTCTTTGGTAAGACTTGTAGCCGAAGCTACTTCCACTATTGCTCCGAACTTGGCAGTGGTATACCTTAAGTATGATTAACGGGAAACCAGTGAACCATCTACCAAAGTAGAACCAGAGTTAGTTAACCCGTTAAAATAGCCATGATCGTTAGCCGCCAAGAACGTACCTCTATTGTAAACATATAGAGGCCTCAAACTTGTCGTTGCCCAGGTGAAACCAACGTGAAGGTGATCTTAGACACTTGTTGCTAGCAAGCTAAACAACTTTACACCCCGCAGATAGCTACAATAAGTATGTACCTTTAGACAAAGTTTTAGGTTTTAACCATAAACCGCTCAATAATACCTATCGTTTGACAACGTGACAAACTTCGCCAATTCTTTAAATTCGGGACAAGCTAATGTACATCCATCAGACTTTAAATGTGGATATATATAGTGTTATCCAAAAGAAGATATATAACTTTGAATAGGTCAAGATATCGTTTTATTCAAAATGAAATACATTTTACTACAACACTATATGCTTTTATATATAATTTTGATTTGTATTATATATAATAATACATTTATTCGTACATACATAATTAGATTAACCATATATAATTGTATATGTCATATACGATTATATATTGGTCGATATGTGATAAGATGTAATTATATGTGGCATCGTATTAAAAAATTTAGAGGAAAACATTTTTATATATAAACATACATAAACATATATATTTATATAAAGTAATGTATGCTTATACAAGAACGGTCAAAATAACGTACAATTAACAGCAGAATTGTAAAAACAATCACAAATATGTGCGCCCCGGTAGGCTAGTTGGTAGCGTGTTGGGTTATCTGTGAGGGGGTCGTGGATTCGATTCCCACCAGAGGCACTGGTCTGTTTTCGCTACAACGCGCCGAAGGCCATAGTAGCTAGTGCTCGGTTAGGGTAATAGTATATAATTTGTAATTATATGATTACTAATTAATATAATAAAAATCACAAATATAAGTCATTCCTTGTCAGACCGTCTGATTTTTGCTAAAAATTGACTTTGATGTATCCGATGTCTTTCAAAATTTTAGTACGTATTCTTCATTAAAAATATTTAACACGTGTTTCCAGAAAAAACTTAAACATTTTTTTTTCAAAAAGTTATGTGCATTTGAAAATCTTCAAAATAGTGAAAAATCTTCCGACATGACAACTTTTAAACTAATGTTTTTTTTTTTAAACTAGTAAATGGATTTTAAAGTTTAATACCTTATTTTAAAGGTATTTAAACCTTCTTTTTTATTTTATTTTCGAAAAATCTGAAAAAAATATCCTGAAAATAACCTTAATATTCGCTGTAAATTTTAGAATGGAAGTCGAATGAACAAATTCATATTGTTATTGAGCATTATTTGTTTTGCTTTTTCTATGTGCCGTTAGAATTTTTTTGTGTGTTTTACTTGAAAATGTAATTTTTCGTGGTACTACAATTGAAAAAAATCGGAAAAAATAGAGTCCATTCGACTTCCATTCTGAAATTTACAGGGAATATTAAGGTTATATTGAGCTTTAAGAAAATATTTTTTTCAGAGTTTTTGACTTGTTCGAAGATATTGGAAAACAGAAATTAAGTGAAACAATCAAATTTTAAAAATAAAAAAAAATAAAAATAAAAAAAAATAAAAATAAAAAAAAATAAATTAAAAGAAAAAAAATAAGTTTCAAATACCTTTAAAATAAGGTATTAAACTTTAAAATCCATTCACTAGTTTTAGAAAAACATCAGTTTAAAGTTGTCATGTCGGCTGGCTTTTCACGATTTTGACGATTTTCAAATGCCCATAACCTCTTCAAAAAAAATTTTAATTTTTTTCTGGAAACACGGGTAAAAATTTTTTTAATGTTTAATTTAAATTTAAACTAAATCGAAAGAGGTGAAAGTCTGTTCGGTCTGACATGGAATGATTCATATAGTTAAAATAATTAACTGAAATCTATAGTTATGAAATATACAATCTACACCAAATATGTTTTTCTCGATTATGTATTCGGGTTGTCTCAGAACAATTTTGCAATAAAAATCAAAATCTTGGATTTTTTGTAAAAATTTGTTTTGAATTTGGAAAAATTAAAATTTTATAAATTTTCTCGAAAACTATGTGAGATACGATTTTGAAGGTCCCGGCCAGTTTAAGTGGGGCGTTACCGGCGACAAAAGTGTGAACTTTTTTCAGTCATTTCTGTTAATTATATTTATGCAAAAATTTCAATATTTTCGATGTTGAAAACCCATCACTTTTCGACAGCTACAATATTGCAATGCAAAATTTGAAAGTCTGAGTTATCAATAGCATTTTTCCTTAGAAATTTTGGTCATAAGTTGCTTTTTTTTTTGTATCTCGCATTGTTTTTGTGAAAATTGGAATATAGGAATTTTCGCAAATTCAAAACAAAATAGTGCCTAATCGAAGATAATCAAGAAAATCAAGAAAATTTAATAAAACGCAATTTAATTCTAAAAAAGCGAAATCAACAGCAATTAATTAATTACAAAAGAAAAAAATTTAGAGTACAATTAAAAAAAAAACAACAGATTCAACATTCATAATAATGACTAAGAACTTCAAAAACAAACCAAAAAAAAAAAATAACTTTAAAATGAACGTGCTTTTGAAAATATCAACAATAAAATCAAGTCTGCAATCAACATCGTAATCATCATCAGCAATTAGTAACACTTACTACTAAGTTCATCATTTAAAACGGAGAAAAAACAAAAAGAAAACAATTACAATATGAATGACTTGTAATTGAGTACTAGACACAAGCACAGAGATACATACACACATTAACAAACAAATAAAACAGGGATGGCAGGCAATACCGCTAAAATACGGATATCAATTCAAAACACTTTCAACTAACTATCGTTATCCCTAAAACACCTTTACCGATATAAATTAAATACCGATATCCTTAAAATACAGTTAATGAAATAACTAAATTAACGTTATCGTTAAAATATCGTTAGCCAAATAATATAAAATAGCGTTACCCTCCCCTTAAAATTGCAATGCCTTTATTTATTTTTATTCATTTATATCAAGATCAGAAAAAGAATCGATGTACATATGGATAAAGGTACACTCAGGGAACTTCTGCTTTAAAAATATGTAGTTGTTTGGGTTGTAATACAGTTTCATTATTTTTAATGTAAATGTCAGTCATTTGTAGAACAAATTTAATTTTTTACTAACCTTGTAGTTCGTTTAAAAAAAACAACTCACATCAAATGACTGTTTTATGATATTACATTCATTTTTTACAGTTGTTTTCTGTTATTTAAAAAAATAAAAATAAATAAATTTTTGTTTATTTTTTACTACCATGTGGTTCATTTTTACTACAATTGTTAGTCATTTTTTGAACATTAAAAAACAAATGACAATGTTAGTTGAATTTAATGAAATGTAAGTCGTCCTTTTTTTAAATGAAATTTCATTTGTTTTTGACTACAATTGCTGTCGTCTTTACCAACATAATTTCCTAAGTGTAGTAGGAATATTTTCCCAAAGTTCAATCATATACTAGACAGTCATTATAATACGGAAAGGAGGAGCCTAAAAATACTGGAGGGCATTGATATTATCGTGAGCTTTAAAATACCGATACCTAAATAACTTAACATAACGTTATCCTTTAAATACCGTTTCGGAAATATATAAAAAACTGTTACCACTAAAATACCGTACCACATCGAAAATTGTACCATTTGGGAATGCAAAATTCGGCACTTTTCAATTTCCAAGCAAAGCTGGAAATTTTTCTTTTTTTGTATGCAAAAAGTCTTTCACGACCTGCAATTTTTTTTATAAAATTAAGCCGCTATTAAAAAATTTTTTTTTCAGAATTTCCAGTTTTTCTTAAGTCTGAGCGATATTAATTACGAGGGCGGCTCAATAAGTCCGTAACTTTTTGAATGAAACAGAGTTTTTTTTTGCAAAAAAAAATTTTTTTTTTCAACATAATCTCCTTTCAGCTTAATACACTTAGTCCAACGTTTCTTCAATTTTGTTATCCCTTCCAAAAAATATGATTTTTCGAGGTCCATAAAATAGGCATTTGTTTGCTCAATAATTTCATCGTTGGAGCAAAATCTCTTTCCACCGAGCCATTTCTTTAGGTTTGGAAATAGGAAATAGTCACTGGGGGCTAAATCCGTAAAATATGGCGGATGAGGTACAAATTCCTAGCCAAATTCTTGGAATTTTGCCATTGAGACTGCACACGTGTGCACCCTTGCATTATCTTGATGAAAAAAAAACCATTTTCTTGGCCATATGGGGTCGTTATTTTTTAAATCCTCGTTAAATCGGTCCAATAAGTTGGCATAATATTCGCCGTTTATTGTTTTCCCTTTTGACGGTAATCGATGTGGATTATCCCGCGTGCATTCCAAAAAAGTGTTGCCATCACCTTATTGGCCGACACACTTACCTTGGCCTTCTTCGGAGTCTGTTCACCCGGAGAAACCCATTGTTTAGACTGCTGCTTGGTCTCCGAACTGTTAAAATGGATCCATGTTTCATCCACAGTTGCAAAACACCGCAAAAACTCATTCGAATTGCGGTTAAACAACTCCAAACAATCCTTTGAAGTTGTCACACGTTTATGGTCAATTGATAGCGAACGCGGCACCCATCTTGCAGAACTTGCGGAATTTGATCAAAATTTGACAGTAGTCTATTAACAGGTGGTACTTGATGGGAGCAGTATTGCATTTCATATAACTACGAGGGAAGTTCGAAAAGTCACGGACTTATTGATCCGCCCTCGTATATAAAACAAATTCCTATAAATCATTGATTTCGATTAAAAAAAAGTTTCAGTATAAAAATGTTTAGCTTTAAATAATCAAGAAACATTGTAAAACCAGAAAATTATAAAATCAATTAAGTTTGATTAAAGAGATCGGCCTAAAAACGCCATTCGGACAATATGTGGTAGTTGAAAGTGTTTTGGACAAATTTTTATAAATACAACATTTTTTAGAAGCGATCTAGAGTGACTTTAAATGTCTAAATTAAGGTCGAATTCAAAGATTAATAATCAAGTTAGCAGTTGCGGTGAAGTTGTTATATTTTATTTAATTTAAATATTTGCTTAAATTGCTAATTGCTGCATTAGAAATGTAGAATATTTAACTTCTTTGTTTAAAAATGCATTCTTAGTTTCCCGGAAAGCCCGGGACGGGAAAGCCCGGGACGGGAAAGCCCGGCATGCATTCCCTAGTTACCATCCATGCAAACAACCTTTAACAATTTCATACATTCTATCATCTTCATTAAAAGATACACAACAAAACAACAAATAAATTAATAAAGAGGGTATTTAAATTGAATCGAATTGAGAATAAAAATGAAACTGAAACAAAAAGCGTCAAATAAATGAAAGACAATTATTGTAAATTAATTTCCAACAAAGCGCAAAAGCAAAAATACAAAGATAGAAAATTATTGTAGGACGAAACCGACTAAAATATTAACCACACTCACAATATTACTTTGTCAAAACCCATAACATTTTTTCGAACTGGTTACCTCTGAATCTATCCCAGAACAGTTTCTTATGCCACCGGTCCTAATTCCTAATTCCTTTTATTTCGGTAACGGCATTTTAGGGGTAACGATATTTCAGATATTTCGGTAACGGGTTTTAAGCGTTAACGATAGTTTACTTATTTCGGCGGCGGTATTGTAGTTATTTCGGTATCGTTATTTTAGGGATAGCGGTTTTTCAGTTATTTCGGTAACGGTATTTTAAGGGTAACGTTATTTTAGTTATTCAGGTAATATCAATGTACACAAATGTTTGTTGGCCCATTATGCTCGAATTTAAATGACTGATTAGTTTATGATCCAACTTTGGAAAAATACGTCCATTTACAGCGATTTTTCTTTTCACATCTTTTAACATTATTTCGGTAACGGTTTTTCAAATATAGTGATATTTTAGTTATATCGGTAACGGTTTTTTACGGATAACGGTATTTCAATTATTTTGGTAACGGTATTTGAGGGATAACTATAGTCAGTTGAAAGAGTTTTGAACCGATTAAGCTATTTGCATAATATTCCTGAATGCAATCGGGTGTAAAAAATAAATTAGAACTTGTGATAATAAGTCTATCCCGTTACACGTGAAAACAGGACCGATGCCTAAAATGCGTATCTCGTGACAGATGAAACAATATCAGTTTCTAAAGTACATACCACGTATCCGGTTTAAAATTATCTATCACGAGATGAGTCTGAAAGTACCGGTCCAGTGTTAGGTGAAAACAGGATCGGTTCCTAAATTCCCTATCACGTGATCGGAATAATTTGAAGATTTTAATAATCAAATATTATAAGTAAGCACCTAACATTTCTATTAATCTGAATTTTTTTAAATGAAGAATGTCTAAAATTCTGGATTCTGAAAAACTAAAAGAAAATTGAATGGGGTATTACATAATGTTCATTTTGATGAACAGTGAAGAAGGCCCAACTCTGACAACAATAACACCCTCTAGTGTATAATTTAATGTCACTGCAGCCAACATTAAAAGATCAACATTAGCTGTCGGTTTTTGGTTTGATCTTCACTTGTGATCTAACAACAAGACCCTCAACAGCCTTACTTCAACAACATCAACAACAGGAACAAGCAGCCACAGTGACTAAAGTGATTTAAAAATTAAAACTTAAATACAAAACCAAACACGGTAAAACATTGCATTAAGGCAAATTAAAAGTAAGACTTAAAGTTAGAGTTAAAAAAATGAAAATTAAATTGAATTATTAACAAAAAAAAAAAAACTAACCCTAAAACCAAGGTTATAATAGAAAAATAAAGAACACCATTTTTTATTATAACGTTTTTTTTGAAATATATTTGTTTTACTTGTATTTGGACAAATATATATACACAAATATATATAAAGTTATATACCCCGAAAGTACCATACTCCCTCTAACCCGTCTCTTCATGGTCCTTCGAACCGGATATGAACCAGTGACCTATGGATGTACAGTCCAGGCAGGAATTTATGAGATCCTTAAAGGAAGCTGTTGTAGCAGTGAACAGCTTCCAGAGCTTGACGTGGCATTTTATTCCGCCAGGAGCTCCACATATGGGAGGATTGTGGGAAGCTGGAGTTAAGAGCTTCAAATCCCACCTCAAAAAGTTGAACACCCTCAAATATACGTTTGAGGAGATGGCTACCCTTTTAGCTCGAATTGAAGGATGTCTGAACTCGAGACCTCTTAGCCCGTCAAGCGAGAACCCTCAGGATCTTAACCCTTTAACCCCAGGTCATTTTTTGATTGGGTCACCCCTACTTACCCCTGCTGAACCAGACTTAAGTGATGGAAACATTACGCTGGCAAATCGATGGCAGAAGCTCAGAATGCAGCACCACTACTTCTGCAGAAGATGGAAAGATGAGTATCTTAAGGAGCTGCACAAAAGATACAAGTGGAAAAACCCTAAACGTCAACTTGAAGTCGACGACATCGTCGTTATAAGACAGGACAATTTACCCCCGAATGAATGGTCACTTGGACGTGTGATCAAGGTTTACCCAGGTTCCGACGGTCGTACAAGAGTCGTAGACTTACGTACTCCTACAGGAACTTTAACTCGACCTATAGCGAAAGTTTTAGTGCTACCCACTAATTGAGTTAACCCTATTTATTATCTTCTAACTAACACCCACTTGTATACTTACCCATAACCCTTAACTCTCACGCTTAACAGTCACCCATAAAATATTAACTCTTACCCAAGTTTAATATGTAAATTTGATCACAGTAAATTGATTTCGTCAATATTAGTAACCCTCCTAAAGTAATTGTAATTTATTTTAATTCTAACGAAGTGATCTCTTTTTTACATATTCTACTTTTATTCACACACACTCACCCTTCATGCACTAATATCGTTATTTAAATATTCCTACAGGAAAATGGCCCCAAATAACCCTCACAACCGTCAACGGTCTGGCCAAGCATACCAAAACCGTAACCAATCGAGGCGCAACAACAACTCTAACAACAGGCCGGCCAATCATCGTTCTGGCCGGGCACAACCCACGCGGTATTTCGGATGTGGTATTTGTCAGGCGGATCATCGTCTTACCAGCTGTAAAAAGTTTGATAGGATGAATCTGTCTGACAAATACCAAACTGCAGTGAAGCTGCACTATTGAATAAACTGCTTGGCCCGAAACCATTTGATAGGGAAGTGCACGAGCGTAATGCGATGCCAAACATGTGGCGATAAGCACCATACGATGCTGCATGGTCCTCAAAGGTTGATTAAGGATTTAGCTACTCGACGATCTTCAACACTACCACAACGAGAAAGAACTCCCCCAGTTCCAGCACCACGACGCTCTCAGGCCACTGCCACAATCGCCTTTCCATCCCAAATGACGAAGACACTCGTACCGACTGCAGTCGTAAAAATCACGTCTGACAAGGGGAACCAGCTGGCTAGGGCACTGCTCAACCCCAGCCTCACCACATCGAGAATTTCCCTGTCGTGTGTGCGAGATTGTGGTCTACACCAATTCAAACTGGACGGCAAAGTGTTTGCTAAGGTGGTGGTTGAAGCTAACGTCTTACCCAACGCTCGATACGAGGTGTGCATGACCGTGGTGAACGAGCTTCCGAAACACCCTTATCCGAACCATATCGATTGTTCCATCAAGGATAAATTCTGTCGGATTTCCTTAGCGGACCCAGAATTTTATTCCAACAAGCCTGTGGCACTGGAAATCGGTGGTGATCTATACACCTCGATATTAAAATCGAATACAATCCATGTTGACGGAGGATCCTTAATAGCCCAGGATTCAGCCCTCGGGTGGTTGGTCATGGGATCTCTGTCCAACTAAACCCTCTTTTAAAAATACACAAGTATTTATATTCGATTTCACCCTACCCTTTTATTCAACTCCCGGTCGAACAAATAAAAATAATTGTCTTTTTTTTCACAGGTTCGTCGGGCCCGGGAGGATGTTCATTTTGATGAACAGTGAAGAAGGCCCAACTCTGACAACAATAACGCCCTCTAGTGTATAATTTAATGCCACTGCAGCCAACATTAAAAGATCAACATTAGCTGTCGGTTTTTGGTTTGATCTTCACTTGTGATCTAACAACAAGACCCTCAACAGCCTTACTTCAACAACATCAACAACAGGAACAAGCAGCCACAGTGACTAAAGTGATTTAAAAATTAAAACTTAAATACAAAACCAAACACGGTAAAACATTGCATTAAGGCAAATTAAAAGTAAGACTTAAAGATAGAGTTAAAAAAATGAAAATTAAATTGAATTATTAACAAAAAAAAAAAAAAACCTAACCCTAAAACCAAGGTTATAATAGAAAAATAAAGAACACCATTTTTTATTATAACGTTTTTTTTTTTGAAATATATTTGTTTTACTTGTATTTGGACAAATATATATACACAAATATATATAAAGTTATATACCCCGAAAGTACCATACTCCCTCTAACCCGTCTCTTCATATAAAAAGTCTTCGAACTATAAAGAATTTAATTTATTACTTAACTTAAAATGCACATTGTCCAATTTGGGTATCTATTGTGGATATATTTTTATTGGTTTTTGTGGTAATGATTGAAACTGTGTGGCAATTCTGGTTAATATGGGCAAATTATTTTGTAATTGATACAAAACATATAGTCCTAACATATAGTCCTAAGATATACATAGTCCTAAAACTCTAACATTTGCACTCCAACTACCTAAATTGTTGTTAATCCAAACATATAACCAGCTTCTCTAAAATAAAAAAAAATTGCGGAAGTTAAATGAAATAATAATAGGTATGTTCAACGTCGTTACGTTACTTTTAGCGCTTTCTCTTAATTTTTTTGTAGTTATGAAAATTTGGTATGAAAAATCACCGCAATATTTTATACCAAATTTTCGCCTGCAGAGATTAAATAAATATAAATTTTAACTTAACTCATTTCTCTCACAGTGTTCTTTTTTCAACCCAATACCTTTAAATGGCTATATTTTTGTACTGGACAAAAGATAATTTAGTGGTTTAGAAATCCTAAAATAAATCAAAATCTTGAGTATAATCTTAAATTAAAATTTTTTGGCAAATTCTTATCCAGAGTTATTTGAAAGAATAATTTTTTAAAATTTTTTTATGGCACTTTTTTCAAGAATTATTTAAAAATATAAAAAAGTCTAATCTTTTATATTTTTGATAATTACCCTGCAGGAAATGTCAATAGTGAAAAAGTATTGATTCACTATTGACTGTGCCACCAGTACTACTAACCAAATATTCCCCAGGCAATGTAATTTGCTATAGACATTTAACATGTACGTGTCATTGAAAATCACTAGTGACATTAGAACTATTGACTAGGTAGTGAATAGGTAATTCTTATGGGACCATATGTAGACATTGGAACCAAAGATTCACTAGTGACTAGGTAGTTCTTATGGCCCCATATGTAGACATTAGAAACATAGATTCACTAGTGACTAGGTAGTTCTTATGAGACCATATGCACCAATTGGACCAAAGATTCACTAGTGACTCGTTAGTTCTTATGGGACCACATGTAGACATAAGAACCATAGATTCACTAGTGACTAATTATTTCTAATGGGACCATATGTAGACATTGGAACCAAAAATTTACTAGTGAGTTAATAAAGTAAAAAGTGTAGACGCTTAGTTGACAATGTCAACAAAATAGTAGACAAAAGTGGAGACTTGGAGACATTTGACCCCAAGCTTCCTGCAGTTTATGTTGATGAAAAAATATGAAATTAGATCTCTCTGTTTTAAACTAGTTTAACGACTGCATATAATTTTTGAAAATCTGACCGATCGAACAATGAATTTACTCCGTTTTCACTCAAATCATACTTAATGGATGGTTTTTATTAAAATACTACTAAACCTAAAAAAATATATAGTCTCGATTGTCATACGGCATACTAAACCTTAAAAAATATATATAGTCACGATTGTCATACGGCAATTTTCAACCACGATCTTATTCCAAAAAATGTTAAAAATTTGTTAACTTAAAAAAAAAATTGTGAAAGGCGTGGTAGAAAAGAATGAGTGTATTTTCTAAAAATCATAACTACATTGCAAATTTTCAATTTTATGAATCAGATTGCGCAGTTTCTGGTAATGAACCTTCGTCAGTGACCCTGTTTTTTTTCCACCAGAGGGCGCTTTAAGGCAAAAAAAAAATACAGAAGTGTCTTAATGATACATGGTTGTATATATCTGCAAAGTCAAAAAGAAATTTCTAAGGCGGTTCCTTAATGGTTTTTGGCGCTTTTTATTTCGACGGTATTCTTTGATTTGGCATTTCTAAGCACCAGAATAAAGTCTTTTGAGCACCCAGTAAAATAGCCCAGTAAAATAATAAAATCCAAATAACTGGCTGCAGAACAACTTATACTGTATTATAACAGGTTCTAATTTCTGTTCTTTTTATATGGAGTTTGTCCCATTTGAAATATTTTCTTTACCACCACACAAGAACAGGTTGCTTTAGAACCGGTTCTAGAACCAATTATAGAACTGGTTCTGGGACAGTGACACCTTACATTTCGACTCTCAAGAACTTGTTCTAGAACCGGTTCCATGTAACCGGTGGTAAAAGAAGTTGTTCTAGAACAGGTTCAGAGGTAATCTGTTCTAAAAAATTTTGCTGGGAGTATAATCTTACAGTGTATAAACTTATAGTGTGTTATATTAGGTTCTAATTTCTGTTCTGCAACCGATTCTTTTTATATGAAGTTTGCCCTATTTGCAATAGGTTCTTTACCTCCAAGCTAGAACAGGTTGCTTTGGAACCGGTTCTAAAACCAGTTATAGAACTGATTCTGGGTTAGTGAAGCCTTACAGTTTGATTCCCAGGAACCTGTTCTAGACCCGGTTCGGTATTAACCCGTCGAGTTTACGCAGAAATCCGTCAATATGAAAGTGTTTTTCATCTAAAAGAGGCAATGATTGATGAATGGAGATCTAGTTGATTAAAAAAAAGAGGCCACATGCATTATTAAAACTGCTGCTTCAAAATATTTTTCTTAAATTTTTGTAAATTTTGATATATTAAATTAATGGCCATATTTTGTATTTCCCCTGCGTTCAACGCTTCACCTACGCAACACAAACGCTAAGTAAAAGACATGTTATTTTATAAATCACTACGTCACCGCGTTGTCTCAACACTGAACTAATACGTTATCACTTCAATTGTCAAATCATTGCGTTATTATGGTTTCCTACATACAGGACAGTACTGAACTAAAAAAACAAAAAGTTCAGAAAACCAGGTTTTTTATGATCTGGTAAATCCATCAGTTGTGATTGTGAATACAAATATAAATACAGCTGATGAAAATTTAAAACCAAATTCAAATTTGTGTTTATAGCTTTTTTACATTTGTTTTATTAAAATTAACATATTTTTTTAAATTGTGATAATTAAAGATCAGTTTTTTTGTTTTATTAAAAAATATTACAAGTGGTAAATTGTTAACATTATAGAAAATAAACACAGAAAACTAAAATATTTTTTTTCTATTTGTGGTTATTTAAAAATACGTAAGCTAACGCTTCAAAAAGTTGGGTGTTTAATTTGACAGTGCAAGTGATAAAAAAAGTAAGCGTTGCGTTTTACACAATTGGCTTTTTCAAACATTTGAGTTTAAAATAACGTAATAATCAGCTGTTGCAAGGTGAGCAGTCACTTTTTTGAACGCGGTGATTTAAGAAATTCAAATAAGGCCTTATTTTTAATGTAAATGTCAGTCATTTGCAGAACAAATTAAATTTTTTACTAACCTTGTAGTTCTTTTAAAACAACAAAACACATCAAATGACTGTTTTATAATTTTACATTAATTTTTAACAGACGTTTTTCGTTATTAAAAAAAAAAACAAATGTTTGTTATTTTTTACTAACATATGTGTTTCACACAATTGTTAATAATTTTTGAACAGTAAAACCAAATGACAAATGTTAGTTGAATTTAACGAAATGTTAGTTGATCTTTCTTCAAGTGAAATTTCACTTGTTTTTGACTACAATTGCTGTCGTCTTAACCTACAAAATATCCTTAATGTAGTTATGAAACACTAATTGATTTTGTTATAGTATAATAAAAAGTTAATTGTTTTTTTTGTTATATATTATTAATTTTCCATTGATTTTGACTTACGAAATTTAGTGAAATTAATGTGTAATTATAGTTTTGCAACGCAGTGTATGATCATATAAAAAATATATATGAACATATATGAACTTTTTTAACCGGGTATGGATATTATCCATAAACACAAATATTTAAAAATTTAATTGTAGGGTATTAATATTGTAAAATAAATCAAAATCATAAAAAAATAAAATACATGATCGACATCAACAACACTTTCTGTTTAACAGAAAAAAGGGAGAAAAAAAAACGCTGTATGTTTAATTTTCAACTAAACAAATGCAGTTCATTATTAGAACAACGTCATCATTAAATATAACAGAAAAACAAACAACAATCATAAAAATAAAGAACACTTTGTAATATTGCTTGTGCTGCTGCTATGACTGACTGGGGCTCTCCCCATCAAGTCAAAAAATTATTGTTTGTACTTATAAATGTAAACTACATAAACACACACACACATATACACAGAAACCAACACACTTACATATTCTGAAAAACAAGAAGAACAAGAAGAAGAAATAAACATACATAACGACCTCCAGCGCCATAATAACTCAAAAGTACTTAAGTTCATTATGTGTTGTTATGTTCAGAGCACTGCGTGAAATTAACTCATTTTCCTAAAAATAATATCAGAGCAACAACAACAACAACAACATCAATTACTACAACAAAAACTACAACGAAATTGAATTTAGAATACAACAACCAACCAAGTGGTTGAGTTTCCTTTTACATTTTTTTTTTAATTTTCGTATTCTACTTCAACAAATTAAAGAATATAATTTGTTTAAAATGCCTTCATGAGTTTCACAAATTTTAGTGCAAAGTCAGCAGAAACATTTAAAGAAACATTTATAATTTTTTTTTTTTATTTTTATTTTTTTTTTCTGACTCGTAAAATAACAATTACCCCAATGACAATGAATAAATCTGAGAGTACAACAATACAATGGACAACAATAGAAGCAGCCGTGTATGGTTGAAATGATATTAAGTAAATACACATATTAAATACCTTTAGCAACATTTGTTAAACATTTGCTAAGAAATAGAGAGGGAATATATTAATCCTTAATTTTTTTTTTTATTTGAACTAGTTTAAGTGACTTCACAACAATTATAAACAATTATTTATAATTTTAAATAAAAGAATTTCCAAGACAATTGACAGAAATTTGATATCATATCAATGTTAAACATACAATATTTGTTGTCCTATATGAGACGACTACAAAATGGAAGAACTTTTTTAAGTTTTCGAAAAAGTGGGCCAAGTAGGCGCAGTTAGATATTGACAAACTGTGCATTTAATTTTAGTATATTTTTTTTTTTTATTAATTAATAATCATATAATTACAAATTATGTACTATTACCCTAACCGAGCACTAGCTACTATGGCCTTCGGCGCGTTGTAGCGAAAACAGACCAGCGCCTCAGGTGGGAATCGAACCCACGAAATCGATGATAAGCCAGCACGCTACCAACTAGCCTACCGGGGCGCACTTTTAGTATATTATTTATTGCAATTTAATTAAATTTGGAAAATGCTGAAAATTTGACTATATTAACAGATTTTTATGTAGAATTTGAAAAGTTATGACAGTGTAGTGATTACTTTTCTCACTACCAGTAGTGACACCAGCTTACTCTCTGCATTACTTTCATACAAATAATAAGGAGTCACTAATAACTAGATATTTATCCCATTATTATAATACAAAAAAATAAGTCTAGTAAGTACATTTATAACTAGTTATTTTTGATTTTTTGTAAGCTGTAAAGTAATGACATCTTGTACATGTCGAGATAGCTCAGGTGGTAGAGAGGTTTACTGACAACCTGGTGCCTGGGTTCTAATCCCGTTTGTACACATTTACTTAAAAAAAAAACTAACAATAAAAAAAATATTTTTTTATTAAATTTAATTTTTTTGAAAATTTATTTGTAGACTCATTATTTTTGTCCATATTGTTAAGCATATGGGTAACCACATATTTTGGTCATTACTAATATGTCATCATTTTGCGCGACATTTCCATATAAAAGTAATAAGATTTGTAATGACAATTGTAAGTACTTGCCATTACCAAATATATACTTTATACCGGCATTTTTTGTATGAAGAAAACATTTTTTTGAAAAATTTCAATTTATTGTTTAGATTATTGTAGTATTAGGTATAAAAGTTACTTAGTGCAAATTTGAGAAAAATCAGATAGCTTTAACCCGTGGCGTCCCGCTACCAAAGTTTTAGATTTATGAACATTTTTCTTAAATTGCTTAAATAAAAATATGTCTTGAGACATATAATTTTTTTTATTAATTTCGGCATTTTGAAATTTTGAAATTTTTTGATTTGAGATATTGCGATTTGATTTTCACTAAAAATGTCATGTTTTCTGTATTCTAGACATTTTTTGAAAATTAATTTAGAATTACAGGGCAATTTAGAATTTTTTTTCGTTTTGCACTCAAATACTAAAAAAACATGCTTTCATTTGATCATAAATATATCTGAAATTAGAGATGATGTAGCACAAATATATTTTTTTAAATTAGTTTTAATGTTTTGTCCATACATCCGAGGCTTTGTGCGTAGGTCGCCAAGGGTTAAGTAATCCAATTTTTCTTAAATTTTGCACCACAAAACTATTGGCCCTTTTGCTACAACAATCAAAGCATTAAGTAATGAAAATCAAAAGTTAAAGTTAATATTCCTTCAATAATCATGTGTATAAAATTAAAGAGCACAACAATTTTACTACGTAAATATTCAGTTTTTCCGAGATATTTGTATGCAAATTTACAAGTTACCCTTCCAACCAATATTAATATAATTATACGCAATGAAAAGACAAAATGTCAACAATCAAAAAAATTAGGATTAATTTTCAAAAATTTATAGAATGCAGGAAATAAACTCTATGTTTAGTAAAAATCAAGTCAAAATATCTCGAAAACCGTTAGTTCGGTTTAAATTTTTTTTTAAATATTCGTGCTTAGAATGCCAAAATTAATTAAAAATTATGTGTTGCAAGACATATTTTTATTAAAGCAGTTTAAGAAAAAATTTAAAAAATCGAAAACTTTGGTCGCGGAGCTTTACGGGTTAAGGCTATCCGATTTTTACTAGATTCGCACAGCCTAACTTTTAGACCTACCCTACGCGCAAAGGGGCATATCCCGGACGATACGCAGGATATGTTCCAAGGTGGCGGTGTAACGCGGGATCGAACTCTTTGTATGAAAGGGACATATCACTTTAACATGGCATTGCCATTGGAAAAACGTAACTTTCCACATTTTGGACACATGGTGCGCCGGTGGGGCTCGATCCCACAACCTCCTGCTTACAGCCAATTCTGCTTGTGCGTAGTTGCTGGCAAGCAAGCCAGTAATCGTTTATGTGTAGATGTTTTAATACAAACGAAAAACAAAACAAACAACACAACAACATAAAAATGTAAAGCAAAAAAAAAAACACACTACAACAACAAAATATAGTTGAAGTGCAGTGTTGCCCGTAAATACGAACATTGAAAAATGAAGAATTAAAAAACCGGTCTACAATAGGTCCTGGTTTAAGGAACACACCCGGGATATAGAGGGGGTTTTTTATACAGGTATATAACTTTAAGTTGGCAACACTTTTTTTACTGGAGGCCATTTTTTCAGCTGTCAAGTGATTTATGTTTTGTTTTGTTTGGCATTTCAACATGCATAGACTGACGCCTGAACAAAGCTTCTAAATTGTGCAAATTTATTTTGAAAATTATGGTTCTGTTCGAAATACGTATCGAGCACGAATTTTGCGAATTTTGTTTAGCGATGAACATATCTTTTGGCCAATAAACAAAACTGCAGATTTTGGAGTGATGATAATCATCAAGTGTATGTTGAGACATTGTTACATCCCGAAAAACTGATTGTTTGGTGTGCTTTATGTGTTAGTGGAATCATTGGTCAGTACTTCTTTAAAAATGATGCTGCTCAGAACGTTACAGTCAATGGTGAAAGCTATAGAGCCATGATTATTGACGTTTTCGTTCATCAATTGAACACCCATTATGTTGATTTATTAAAGGAAATGTTTGGTAACAGCATAGTTTCACGTTTCGGACCCGTGAATTGGCCTCCAAGATCGTGCGATTTAACGCCACTGGACTATTTTCTTTGGGGATATGTGAATTCGCTATTCTACGCCGATAAGCCCAAAACGATTGCCTACTTGGAGGACAACATTCGCCTCGTTATTGCCAATATACAGCCACAAATGTTGGAAAAAGACGTCGAAAATTGGAACTTCAGATTAGACTAATACCGAGCCAGCCGTGGCGGTCATATGCCAAAAGTCATATTTAAATTATAAACCCAGAAGATTATCTTTCGAATAAAGTAGATTTTATTTCAATTTAAAAAATTCATGTTTTCTTCCATTTTAAAAATCTATACCTCTATCAAAAAAACACCCTTTAATAAATTTTGTCGATTTTGTAGCAAAGTGTAATCAAAATTGTAATAGTGTTGACGAAAGTTCTTAAATTTAATTAACTCTACAATCCTACCAATACTTATCATACTAAATGTATCACAACATTTTAGAGCAACACCTTTTTTATTTCTTAAAATGTTGCTAAACAAACGATTAACAAGGATGATTGCTTACATGCTCATTCAACCGTACAAACAATAAAACAAGAAAAAAAAAAAGAATTTTCAATTACAATTTAATAGATGATGACTTCAAGCAATAACGAACAGTTAACGATAAACGAACGGACGAATACTACAAAAAATGGGAGAGTATTTAGCAGTAGTAAGTATACTACTGCTGTCGATTTGTTATCTGTGAAAATAAAACGAGGTTTCAATTGCACATTTATTTGACTTGTAAAAATAAATACAAAAAAAAAGAAAAAAAAAACGTTATCTATATACAAATCTATATTTGTATATGTGATTATAATGACGACTAATACGATGGGATTGAGGATTTTCAAGTTGTATACAAGAGAGTATGATGATAAGTGGAGTAGTAGCAACATTTAGCAGCAGGAAGAAGAGGATGATAACGAAATAATGTTACATTAAAGAGAGCCAAAGCAACATAATTGTAATTATTATAATATATCATTTATATCACATTATTTTTTCTTTGCTTGTGTTATTTATGGGGGCGCGCGCAATACAATACAATTGCATTATGAACACACATACACACACTTATACTTTGTACACATATTGTATAGCAACTATGAATACTTATACTAATAGACATACACAACTACTGGGGAGGGCATTTTTGTGAAATTGTACACTGAGGGAAATTTCCTGGATATTTTTTAGTTTTAATTGATAATTGGTTGAACTAAAACAAACTTCTTCAACAATTAATTTCAGTTTATACCACATGTTTGGTGGGTTAGTAAATAGCCAAATTAGACAACCTTTAAGCTTAGTCGAAAGTCGGCAACACAAAAAAGCATTTTTAGCGATTCCAGTTGGATGTTCTGCTGGTGATGTCGTTTGTTTCTATGCCATCTAAAAAAATAATACTGCCGAGGTAGTTGAAGCATAAGATCTACCATAGCTTTAAATTTTCCGGTATAATTGGTGGTATATATTTTCAATGCTTTAGTATTTTGCGGAGTTAAATTTCAAGCCAACACTGCTACACTCGGTCCGCTTTATAATACTTCGCACTAGAAGACGTCGTATTCAGACTTATTCATTTTGGTGCAATCTCTCTCTGTACTAAAGCGTTCCATATAAAGTCGTGGATAATTTTGTCGAATGCTGTACTATAATCGACAATTAAGAGTTGAAGGGCTGTTGTGAATTAAGGTATTGATATGGTCGACATAATAGCGGTATGAAACAAAATCAGCCTGCTGCGTGCGACTGGTTGATTCCAACCTTTTTTGGAATTCTCAGTAAGATTCTCTACAAACATTTTTCTCATTTCTCATATTTTTAAAAACAGGGGTTGTTTCATTTCAGCTTTGTTAATGCCTGGGGATATGTTGTTCTTTAATTCAATATTTTCAAGTGGATCTGTAGTTTTCTTGAGGCACTTGGATCAACGGCGGTGGTAAGTTGGATATAGTCGTGGTTGACATATTTTTATGGGTTCGTCGTAAAAAAGTTGGGCTTATCTCTTCTGCACGAAATTGTTGCTGCTCTTTACGAGCGGTTGAATATTTCAAAACAAGGTCGCTTAAGTTTCTCATTAATGCTCGGGAGAGCATGAAATACAGTTTAAAGCAACCAAAACTGATTAAACCCAGCTACATTTTCGGATCCAAAAAACTAAATGAATTTATTTTAAAAATTTACTTTAAATTACTTTAAATTTTTTTACTTTTACTTTAAATTAGTCAGAATTTCTGAACTGAAAAATATTCCTGTTAAAGGCTCTACGTGCCTCTTCGTAAATAAAAACATATCTTAAAAGAAAACTTTAATAAAATTTATATTTCCCTAAGCTTTATATATGTGATGGAAAAGAAAAATATAAGGAACCCGATTTTTGATACAATCTCAAAAACTTCTAGAGTACAAAATCGTATAAAACGGGTATGTAAGTTCACGGTATGAAAAAGAAACGGAAATGGCAATTTTTGCGAATTATCACTGAGAATGGTTCAAACCGTTATCCATCCCCTTTTTTGGTGAGAGTAAATTGGTTGCTTTTGATATTTTCAAGGCGTTCGATCGTATCTGGCTCGTTTCATATCAAGGTTTCTCAGAGATCGCACTATACGTGTTGTTATGATGGCGTCTCATCCGACGAGTTTCAGCTGAATTCAGGTACCTCAGTTCTTTCTGCCTCTATTTTTCACATCTTTGTTAATTAATGACCTTCTTATTCATACTATCCAAAGACAGATTATGAATAGCACTCTTAATCAGAACCTACTAAAACTCTAAGGGTCTTGTAAAAATTGTCGACTTTAATGCACGCAAGACCCCATGTTGCATGATGACCCATAGGGCTGTGAGGTCTACAACGTTAGCTGTTTAAATGGGTGGCATCAGTGGGTTTCTATGAACCTAAGTCTCTCTCAATCCGAGCAAATGAAAACATGTTGCAGAAATTTAAAAGTTTAAATTAATTGTTATCATGTTTTTAAATAATAATTTAATAAAATGTTTATTTATTTAAAATTTTAACAATAAAATAAGCAAGATAAAATTAAAATACATTAAAGTTTAATAGAAAATAACAAAATATAAGCAAAATAAAAGTGAATGTTTTAAGCAACAATTTTTTATCCACATGTTGCAATTATTTTTTAGTGTAAACAAAAAAGTTTTCATTTGCTTGCCCGAGTTCGGTATTTTGTTGTTGTGTAGTCTCTCTATTTGTATATACTCTTTGATGGTATCGATATTGAGGAATCTAAAACTCTTTATGTATGGAAATTCAATATGATGTCCGTCGAAATAAGCGCGTATTTGAAGTGTCGAAAGAAGCATTCAAGTATTAAGGTTTTCTGAAACGGTGCAAGAAGTACTTCTCCCCATTCGATCTTCTCACTACATTTCATAGCTATATCGGCGTTTCATAGCTATAACGTCAATTTTGTTTTCTAATTATTTCTTAAACTGCTGAACCGATTGCTTAGGTGTCTTCAGAAGACTTACTCATCTGTGTCTTATTTTCGATTGATGCAACATAAAAGGTTGTTGTAGTTAAGTGTTGTTGAATATTTTTAATTATGTAGTTGTCTAGTGTTTCATAGTTATAACGTTATTTTATGAAAATTTTAAAAATAAGCGGGAAGTGATAAAAACTTTGGGTTAAAAATTATTTTCGATAAAAGAATGTTTGTGTTTACTTGATTTGATAAAAGTTTTGGTTCAGTGTGTGCCAAAAAATATAGATTTTCTGCAATTTTATTCCAAAATATGTATTTATTGAAAAATCATCATTGTGAGATGCACCCAGAAAACAGTCCCAGTTGTGGACACCGAATTTGTTGCCAATCGAATTCTGGCGTTTACGACAACTATCTTCATCTTAAATTTTATTTTTAGTCGTGAAGGCTTATATTCAGTTGTGTCATTCAATATTATATTTCACTTAAATATTGTTACGTTGAACCACAATAGCTTTTTATTTTTGAACATTTTAATATTTTTTTTATTAAAAAAAAATTTTGCGTTTGTCTTTTCCGGGATTTGAACTCGGAGTAATTGGTTGCCGCTCTACCCATTAGACCACAAACACTTAGTGCTAAATTCGAATTTTTAGTCTAAAATTCATTTGCCAATACCAATCATTAGTTGCTTCTATAATCAATGTAATCCACAATTCGGTAGGTTCTACCAAAACCCAAATTTAGTTGTATATTTGTTTGAGAAACCCGTTTTTACAGTTACCACTTTTGATTATCGACAATTTTTCAATAAATTTGATAGCTGGTAACAATTTTTTTGCATTTTCACTAAATGGTTGCTTCTACCGAACACAGGAAAGTTGATTGGAAATACTAGTAATTGTATTATAGGATTGGTTTTTAGTTCCTGTTTCCCCTTTTAATTGCCAGTACAGAATTTGTGCTTTATTAATGGATTATAGGTAATTCGTAATGAAATAACGTCATATCAAATAATTTTTTTATGGTTTTGACCGAATTCCAACCAATCCTTTTTCTGGGTTTGGAAGACACAAACTTTTGATAGAAAAAAGTTAATTCGCAGGGACAGAGATACCACATTACAAATCCGATACGGTATATACCACATTACAAATCCGATTTCGAACAAATCCGATACGGTACTTTTAACTATAAAAGCCTTTATAATAGAAACTGCTACAAAAACCTATGCGAAATATGTATTTTAAGAACAATAACGTGTCAAGGCTTTTATAACTCTTATAATATGCAATATTTGTAGATAGAAAACTTTTTTCTATTATTGAGAAAAAATTACGTGAAACACTAGACAACTACATAATTTAACATATTCAACGACACCTAACAACAAAAACTTTTTGTGTTGCATCAATCGAAAAATAAGACACAGCTGAGCAGATCTTCCGAAGACAGCTAAGCGATTGGTTCAAGTTTAAGAAATAATTAGAAAACAAAATTGACGTTAGCTATGAAACACCCTGTATATACTCACACGCATTGCAACTCCCTATATGGGCAGGAGCTCCAAAGTCTATTTTGAAGGTTTTAGACCGTGGGCAAAGAAGGGCATCTGTGCTCAATAGAATGTCGGAATGTGGGATGTGTAACATTGCTCTATCGCTATTTCTATGAAAAGTGTGCTTCTGCGATAAGTGGGGTCCCGAGTTTTTGTTAGGAATACGCTCATATCCAGTAGAGCTCATCTGTTTGTCGTCGATTGTACAGTGGATCGCACAACGTATTACAGAGAGAATTTGTTCATTAGTAAGACTATGTGGTATAAACTCCCCGCGGATATTTTCTCTGTTACTCCCGCTTTCTTCCTAACCTCAAAAATAAGGTTGGTAAAAAAAAACAAAAAAACTTTTACTGACCGGATATTAAAAATGTACACATGAATAAGCTTGTTTTCCGGACAACAATTTGGTGGCTTAGAGAAGTTCCTCTTACTTTATCCAAAATGGCCAATTTTGCAATATCATATTAAAACCAAATTACAAAACTGGCCATAAATTAACTTTACAGCCTGGATAATGAAAATTTATACATGTATCCACTACGAAATTTCCTGGACTAAAATTTGGTAATAAAATATTGGAGATATTCCTTGTACTTTATCCAATATGGATTTTCTTTAGGATGCTCTTTCTCAAAAACCGCCAAAAAAAAGATGTCCGTACATTTATTAAAAATTTGGTCTAAACATGTACCAATTTTAACGAAAATCAATAGGCTTTGGCCGATATAAGTAAGTGTATCAAATTTCATCAAGATATATTAAAATTGGCTGCCTGTAGCGTGCGAACAAGAATAAATAGACAAACGGACGGACACCGCTGAAACGACTCAAGAAGTCTAGCGGTATACTAAAACGTAGGTCTAGGTTCAATACCTTGTTACAAACAGCAGCACTAATTTAATATACCCTCACCACGTTGAGGTGTAGGACATAATACCCATTATGGCGATAGTCATGATTTCAGCATATCTGAGGGGTTTTACTTTGTGGAAGCTCTTAGAAAAGTTTCCGTGTGCCCAGAATTTACCCCAACAGACATTATCCCAAAATCTTGTTTTGGCATTAAGTTTGAAAAGCTTACAGACATAATCCCAACTACGGAAATAGAGGTGCTCGATTTGCAAATGGTCATAATACCAATGGGGAAACATTAGTTAGCAAAGTTGGAGAATATCCTTTAGCCCGGCCGAAAGCCGCCTACTAAAAAAAATTTTATCAGCGAAGATGCACACAAAACAATAAAGTGCCAACCAAACTAAAAAAATGTATTTTGATCGATGCAAGCAACAATCCTGTTTAGCACAACCGTATGTGATTTCTAAATATTTTTGGTGTTGCAATTAAAATTCAGTTGTATTAACCGATTTTTGTTGTAAAACCCAATAAACCCCTATTATAGCAACCGATTTTCATTGTAGATACTGAATTTAAGTTGGAAACTGAAAAACATTTTCTATGTGTGCAGAATTGGACTTACGCGCCAGAGGACAAGAGACCCCTAAAACCGGCCTGGGATTATGAACCAAATTTTGGGCTTTATGTCCGTTTTATTGTGAGGATTACGACCAAAAATGCTTTGGGTACAACTTCCAGTGTGGGAATTATATCCGAAAGATTTTCGGGCTTCATCACAAAACCGAAAATTAGGACAATATTCGTTGGGGTTATGTCATTCCCCATGTGGACTATGATTTTTTTTTTTTTTGAAAGCGTTTAAATTCCCTACTTTCTGTTTGGGAATAATGTTCGAAAAATTGCAATTATAAAATGGTAATAAGGTCCCGTGGGGGTTATGGCCTATCACCTGAATTTTGACACAAAAGTAAAGTATTAAATTTAAATTGACATTTTTTCAAAATTGTTGATTAAAATTATACATAATTTTTCTCGGTGTATAAATAAAATAACAAGTAGTGTGAAACAAGCAACAGCAATAAACAACAAATGATTTTTAAACGATAATGTTTATAATCGTCATCATCATCATGATGTTGATGATGATGACGATTACGATGATGATGATAATGAACAAGAAAGCATTGGATGTTAGCGTAGACGTAGACGTTAAACGTTAACGTTGGCTGTTTAAATGATTTGTATACAACAGTTTGGGGAGACAAATAACAAGCAGAGTAAAAAAAAAAGTAAAGTGTTCTTTGGTCGTTATTGTTGTTGCTGTTTGTGTGTGTGTGTGTGTTGTGAGTTAAGTTGGGTAAAATGTATCTAGATACATAATTGCCACATTCAGTCGTCGTTAAATAGTTGTACGGCGCAGTTCAAGCAGCTCTTTTAAGTTCACAAATCATAAAAATTAATAAAATTTTATATTTATTTCAACATCAACAGCCAACGGTATCGGTGTGTGTGTGTGTATCCGTGTGAACTTTTTTTGGTTTGAATGTTCGTACGTTATTCTAAGTGTGCTCTTCAGCAAAAAAAAAAACATCATCATCGTTATCGTCTCAACTCGATACAAATTCTTTTTTTTTTTTTGCTGTGTGTGGTGTGGCGGCGTGTGTGCTAGTGGATTGAATTGGATTGGAGTTCAGTCATTTAGTTTAGCAGTTGTTAAACGTTTGGTCGTTTATTGTCGTGCAATTTTTAGTACGTTTAAAAACAATCTAGTGGATACACGTTTTTTATCGTTTGTTTGTACTTCAGAATTCATACGGTACGGTTCGATTGTATGTGCGTTTGTTTATCACGTTTTTTTTTTTTGTGTTGATTGTTTTGCAAATTTTATAATTTTTTTTTTTTTTATTGTGTGTGTTTTATATGAAACTTGTGGCACTGTGTGGCAACATTAATGCATGCAACAAAACGGAAAAGGCATATGACCCATCTCTTTATTATATGATCTTCATAACTATGATGGTATGCTGGTGTTAAATGAAAAAAGAGATTAAACAATTCAATTGTGATGTGTTGTAATTGTTTCAATTTGTGTGAATTCAAATGAAAGTGTAACGTGTTATTAAACGTTTAAAAATACGCATCTTTTGTGGTAAAATGTAACGATTTTTTACCGACGGCAATTAATTAATTAGCCAATTAATATTATGAGATAAAAAGTAATAAAAAAAACTCATAAAAAAAATTATGACAACTTAAAAAATTAAAAAAAAACCAAAAAATAAAAATTATCAAAAAGGAATATAAAAAAAAATCATAAAAAGGTGAATAACAAAAAAATCTTTTAATATTAAATATATAAAAACCAAAATTAAAAAATAACAACTAATTAAGTGTTTTTTTATCGTGTTTAAAAGCCAATTTTTTTTTTTTGTTAATCTTTTTTTTTTCTTCTTCTCCGAAAAAAGAATCTTTAAAAAAATGTAAACATATGAATCACATTGTGACATACATAATAACCAACAAATAAAAAAATATTTAAAAAAAAAAATAAATAAAAAATATTTTATTTATTCAAATTTATTTGTATTGAATAAGGTGCCGCTTTGATTAGCATAATTTTTGGTTGTTTACAAAAAAAAAAAAAAATTTAAAATACCCACAAAAAAGTTATTAAAAAATAAATATTTTGTAGTGTTTAACAAAAGTTTAGAAACATATTAATATTAACAAATAAAATATTGATTTTATTGGTTATTATTTTTTTTTTTTTTTTTTTTTTTGATTAGTAAATTAGCATAATTTGCTATTAAATTCCATTTAAAGTGTATCTGTTTTTATTTTGGGAATTTGTTTAACAAAAGATTTATAATAAACATGAACTGATAAGAAAATTAAAAATTATGAAGATCCGCTAATAAAAACCATAAAATCGATATAAAGTAACAAAATATTTGAAACCTTGGATATTGCGCAAAAAAAATCAATAAATTTACAAGTAAGATTGTTTAACTCGTTTTTAACACAGTGTACCTTTTTCGACCCAGTAATTTTAAACGGTTATATTTTTTTAATGGAAAAAGATAATTAGGTGATTTAAAACCCTCAACATAATGGCAGCAATCATTTTTTTTTTTTTGGAAAATTTTTTTTCAAAAATTATTTAAAAATATAAAAAAGCCTGATATATAAAAACAAAAAACTAATAAAATTGATCTTTTATAGTTTTGATTATTATGTTGATGAAAAAATATAAAAATGTATTTCTCTACTAGAAATTAATTCATCGATTCTATATAATTTTTAAAAATCTGACCGATCGAACGATGAACATTTCATACACACAAAGTCTAAAATATTCAAAAATGTATACCTTTTTCACTAAGAACATAAATAACATAGGAGGACAAAATGTAACTTTTTAAAAATTAATAAAGATCTGACCATTAATTATATATATTTCGGACATGCTGATTTCAAAGGTGTACTTAGTTTTTTGATCAATGGTACAGATTTCGAGATTAATTCTCATTAATTGCCTCTTTTTAAAAAACTAATACTTATTCAGGTCAATTGTTCATTTCTTTCATATTCGCTAAAACTTAAAAAAAAATGGCAAAAACCTACATAAAACGGGAAACAGCGGTTTAACAGCGGTGCATTAAGTTTGTGCCATAAATATGAACACACACACAGAGAATAAATTGGTAGGAATTCCATTGTAAACAACAAAATTTAATACTTATTCAATACTATTAATTGTAAGTACTTAAAATTCATCATCAGAATAATTAAACTATATTGTAAACAGAAAATATATAAAATTAACCAAAACACAGTCACATCATTCAAAATATTGGTTTTCATAATCAATATTGAAATATATAATATCTATAATATTGATATATATATTGAAATTATATTATATAAGTGGTTGGTTGTTGGTTGTTGGTATTAACCAACAACCAACCACTTTTCGGAGATTTAAAACTTTTGGAAATAATTAAGCCATTTCTTACTTAGGAGTCCGATTGCAATGTAATAAGCATAAGTGATGTAATATCGAGCTTAAGTTTTGATTTTGAACCTTCCTCATACGCCGGGGCGGCAATATAACCACCCAAAATAGGGATATAAAATTTTTAATGCTCGCCATTGTTTTGTTTCTAATCCAATTTTCAAAACATTAACATATTTGAGATCTGCTAGTAAACACTAACAGAAAACATGACATGTATGTGTTATCTCTAATAGTCTAATTATGTAGTTATTTTAATTTTTCTAAATCCGCTTGCAAACTTCTAAGCTCATATCTTGAAAATAGGTCGCAGTTCGTCTCGATTGGAGATAGGAACTCTTGTACTTTGGAGGTTACCAGTGGTGTTCCGCAGGGATCGGTAATTGGTCCTATTTTATTTATGATTTATTTGAATGATTTTATTGATGTAATAGATAATAACTGTTTTGAAACTTTTGTATATGCAGATGATGTACAGATTTTATTTTCTGGAGAAAGACAATTCTTTGATGTTTTGGAGGCAAACATAGAATTTTACCTTGTTCAGATTGCACGGTGGATGGACACCAATGGGTTAGACATAAATCCTAGCAAAACAAAGGCTATGTGCTTCGGTTTTGATTCCCGTGATTTAAGTGTATCATTGAGAGGTGTTAGTATCAACTTTGTTTCGGAAATGAAGTGTTTGGGCGTTCTTGTAGATGATAAGTTACGTTTTTCGAAACACGTTGATTACGTGTGTGCTCGAGTGAATGCTACGTTGAGACGATTATGGTCTCTTGATCTTTGTTTGCCTCTACATGTAAGGAAACGTGTAGCAAGTGCTCTTCTTATGCCCCAGTTAATTTATGCTTTGGAGGTATTTACGGGTACTAGCAGTAATATTCTTAGACGTCTTCATCTTACAGTTAACCGTATAGTGAGATATGTTTACAGATTGAGGATAAGAGAACATGTCTCTCCGTTTGTGTTGGATTTTCTTGGTTTTTCTTTTGAGAATTTTATAAAACTGAGAATCTTGTTATTGTTTTACAAGCTAATTAGAGCGAACTGTCCTGGTTACATTATTGACAACTTTAGATTTACAAGATCGAGTAGAAACCCTCAGATAGTTTTTCAACGTATAAACTCTTCTATTTTCGAGAGATCCTTTAATGTGAGGATAACTAGAGTCTGGAATTCATTACCTAGATCTCTTAAAAGCTTTGTTGTTGCAAGTGCTACGTTTTTTAATCACTCACTATAATTTTGATAATTTACGATCATTTTTCATATATTTTTTATTTTTTAATCGTCTACTTATTTTGATAATCTTATTGCTACATTTTGGACCGTTAAACTTTAGTTATAATTTTATTTATTTTAGGCATTCCTTTAAATTATAAATTTATTTTTTTATTTTTTGTAAAAATTTATTGTTGAATACGGACCATATTTGGCCCTATGGGCTTGGTTTTTGAATTAATAAATGAAATGAAATGAAATAGTTCCCGAGATATTCCCTTTTGAAAATGTGAAATTCCGAATTTGGTCCGAATCAGGTCCAGTTTTTTGGGAATAGCGGGACGAAATCTGGCTAAATTCCTTTTTTAAAACATTAGTTATTTAACTTAATAAATTCTTGATTAAATAGGAAAATAATATAAAAAAAATTTCCACTCGTTTAAAGTAGAAATAAAAAAAAGTCAAATTTTTACGCGATCCCAAAAAAAGAAAATAATTCCAAAAACGGGACTTTTAAATTTTTTTACTGCCATGTCTACAATTCAAAAGGGGGGATTGGAAGAGACTTCTGCTGGACTATCTATAATCGCCTCCGCTATCTAATTGGAGGCTTGCACAATTTTTAACAGTGGGTTAAAGTGGATACTTGCCTTAAAAATGTGGCAACTTTAGAAGCAACTGGCGGGAAAAGTATATACAAATCAAAATTTTTTTTAACACAACTTGCTTTAATATAAAAAGACCTTTCGGAATAGTATGCACAGTTTACATGTTCAGAAAAAAAAAATATATATATATAAATGTCTTTGAATGGAACAAGCAAGATATTGCATTCATCTTTTTATATATAATCAAGAATTTATTTAGTTAAATAACCAATTTTTTAAAAAATTAATTGGTCCCGATTTCGTCCCGGTATGCGCAAAAACCCTAGACCTGGAATTGTTTCCACACATTTTGTGACACTCACTGTGCAGTGTTGCGATGATACAATTTTGAAAATTCGTCTTAATATTAGGGTATTCAAATTACCCGGGTTTGGTTTGGCTTGAGTAAACGAGTAACTCGACTTTAAGGTTTTTAACTTACTCGATTAAGCGAGTAAGGTTTTAAAATTACTCGAATAATTTCAATAGTTTTAAAATTCTCTTCAATAAATCTTTCCTTAAAAATTCATAATAAAACACAAAATAAATACAAAATCGGGAGTTTCGAAATGTATTTTATCAAAATTAAAAAAAAGGTTGGGAAATTAATTTATTTTTTTTATTAATTAATAATTATATTGTTACAAATTATATCTTATTTCCCTAACCGAGCACTAGCTACTATGGCCTTCGGCGTGTTGTCGTGAAAACAGACCAATGGCTCTGGTGAGAATCGAACCCACGACCCCAGCATTGATAAGCCAGCACGCTACCTACTAGCCTACCGGAGAGCACGGGAAATTAATTTAAAATTAAAAAATATTCTAAAACAATATACAATTGAGCGGTTTTAAATTTTTCTCTTTCGTTTTTATAAAGTTCGACTTTAAGGAGACATTAGAACTATTAAAATTTTTTTGAAAATATCAAAAATAATATATCATAGCAGTTGATGCTTCGAAAAAATATAGAGTAACAATTATATAAATTAAATTAACTTTTAATTTATTTAATTAAGTTGAATATAGATCTGAATTTAATAAAAGAGTGATCTCCCCAATCCGAGCTGTACCACCAAACAATTATGATAAGTTAAGCACAATTCGAATATTGCAAAATAATGTAATACAAATTAATGGTTTTGGATTTTTTTTTTTTTGTTGAATATTTAGATACTTAAACAATTCGCTTAATTTATGGAAATCAGACCTTTTTTATTTTTTCGAGCATTTTTTTTTGAGTATAATAATGTCTGTAATTGCTCAAAAAGATATTTTGAAAAAATACGTAGAAATTGCTAAAAATGTGTTATTTTAGGCACTGGCATCGGTGCCGAACGTCTTTTCTCCAAAATTACCAAAGACAAACATTTTGTATCAGTACAGTATTGCCTATATCGTGGTGCCACGTAAAGAAAGTTGTAGCCCTACTTTCAATGTTGACAAAACAGCTAATTTCTAACGAAAATGTATTTTCTAGCGATTTTTAAGTAGACTTTAGCGATTTTTTCAAATAAAAAAGGTTGGCATTATTCTTCGCTCTCAGTGGATTTTTAACACTGTTGTTATTTTGTGTGAATATCAACTTTAAGGAAGAAGATCCGTTTTTATATCAATATCGTATTTTTCTTTTATTTTAGTTTGTTTTTTTGATAAAAATTTGTGTTAAAATCAGTTGTTTTTTTTTTTTACACGAAAATTAAATGTTTTTTGTAAATATTTCTGTTCTTTTTTTGTTTTCCGGGAAAACTAAAAGATGTCAAGTATTGTAAGTTTGAAAGGTTTGCAAGACCCAGAATATGCAATAGGTTTTCGTCTTGCATATAAATAAAAGTCTTGCATATTTTTATTTCATGTATTTTGTTGTTGTGGTCTTGCATACTCTTGTATTTATACAAGATCTGCAAGCTTTGAAAGGTCTGCAAGGGTAGTTTGCTACCAAGAGCAAATACCGCTATTATATTTTGATTTACTGGATTAACTCGATTAATCGACCAAAATTGTTCGAGTTATTCGTTACTCGAAATTGGCCATTTTAATTTACTCGAACAGTTGTTTGAGTAAAATTCATCGATTAATCGAGTAACGATTAACCGATTGAATACCCTACTTAATAACAAATATAAAAAAAAAAATGATATCTCAAAAATCGTAAAAAATGCATAGATCAAATAGAAATTAACAAAAAAAATTATACCACCACTAAGGAGAGCGATAAATGAACACAAACTCAAAAAATGCTTGCACACAGAGAAATAAAGTGCCAACCGAATTGAAAAGTGTATTTTGATGGTAACAACTTAGTAATTCAGTTAGTACAAAGATATTTATATTAGATTTCTAAATATTTTGCGTATTGCAACTAAAATTCAGTTGAATTAACCAAACTTTGTTGTTTGAGTCGTACACTCAGGGAACTTCTGCTTTAAAAATATGTAGTTGTTTGGGTTGCAATACAGTTTCTTTATTTTTAATGTAAATGTCAGTCATTTTTAGAGCAAGTTTAATTTTTTACTAACCTTGTAGTTCATTTAAAAAAAAACAACCCACATCAAATGACTGTTTTATGATTTTACATTAATTTTTTACAGTTGTTTTTGTTATTTAAAAAAAATAAACAAAAAAAAATTGTTTATTTTTTACTGCCATGTGGTTCATTTTTACTACAGTTTTTAAGTCATTTTTTGAACATTAAAAAACAAATGACAATGTCAGTTGAAGTTACTGTAATGTAAGTCGTCCTTTCTTTAAATGAAATTTCATTTGTTTTCAACTACATTTGGAGTGGTCTTTACCTACATAGTATTCTAAGTGTAGTAACTGAATTTCAGTGGGCAAATAGCTGAATTTATCTCTATGTGTATTGATTCACTAGTACATTTGTCAACCATATTTTGTAAAAAAAAATGCCGATCTGAACGATGAGCAGCGTAAAATTAGTTAACATTTAGAACATACAGTAACACCCCGTTAAGACGAACTAAGACAAAATTTGTTTTTTAGAAGCGGACTTCGTACTAACCGGTGTAAAATTTCTTTAAAATTATTTTATAGTCCACAAAATATTAAGAAATTGTATAAAGTTTTTTGAAAATTGTAAAATACTTTAAGTTGATTTAATAAATAGATATTTCTCGAGACATTTGAGAAAAAAGTTCTGTGTGTAAAGATTAGTAACATTCAAAGAAATCTTAGAAAAATTTGCAAAGTTTTAGGCAGTTCGTATTAAAAATGGAAAACTATTTATATAATTTTTTTTTTTTTTGTGGGACTGTCCGAAACAGTTCATCTTAAGCGAGTTCATATAAACAGATGTTTTTACATTGAAATTGTTGCCAAAACGTTAGGACTTTGAAATTAGTTCCGAGTTCGGCTTTAACGAGTTTTACTATAACAAATTGTGAACCACAATCGGTTGGAGTCAAAATGGATTGAGTACCTTACTGATTCATCAGTCACAAAATTTCACTTTTCTTAATTTCAATTAGAAACTTTGACCGAAAGTTTTAAGAAAAAAAATTGGAACATTCTGATATAATAGGAAATTTTATTTAATTAATTGTCAATACTATTGGTTCAACTTAAAATACATGTTTTTTAAATTAATTTAATAAAATAAAATATTTATTATCTAACAAACGATTGAAACTTATATTAGTTAAATACAAATATTTATTTAATAAATTACTAGTACAAAAAAAAAAATAAAAAAATCAGTAGTCAAAATGATCAGTTAATTAATAAAAAGTTATTAAATGTCCGTCTATCAGTCGTCGTCATCACTGTCTCATTTATACATTTGTTCTTTTATTTTATTAGACTTTTAAAGCAATTAACATTATCTCTATTACATTGCATTCATAGTACTAAACTGACTTACTTACTATTACACTGTGCTACACATACAATTTTCGAGATACGGTATTTGAAAGAAATGCATTTATAGAAAGCTTTAAGTGTTTTGCATGAATACCAATTAATCAAAGTTCAGATGTGTCATTTTCCCATTTTTCAAGCATTTTGTACATATTTAGTAAGAAATATGCTGATTTCATTAAGGTATTCTAAAAGTCGTTTTTAAGGGAAACTTTAATATTGATATAGTAAAATTTCTCTTTAAACGGTATTTGAAAGAAACTTGCCTGGTCTTTCCAAATATATTTACTTTCTCTATATATTATTAATATATATTAGGGTGTCCCTTAAAAGTAGATTTGTCATTACACCCCCAGTTAAATTACAAATGGTTCCAAATTTAAGTGATACTTTTCCGAAAAATTTTTAACATTATTTAAAAAAAAAAAATAAGTTTTTGCATTTTTATCAAATTCGTGGGCTATTTTGTTTTCCTGGCTAAAGAGGGTTAATGATATCCGATTAAGTCAGAATTTCATATTTCATAAGATATTTTGAAGAAATACTTAGAAATTGCTAAAAATGTGATATTTTAGGCACTGGCATCGGTGCCGAACGTCTTTTCTCCAAAATTACCAAAGACAAACATTTTGTATCAGTACAGTATTGCCTATATCGTGGTGCCACGTAAAGAAAGTTGTAGCCCTACTTCACATATATAATATATAAAATAAACACGGTAACTGAAGCATTGCTCTATATTTTATACTATGTTCATATTGAACCACAAAATAAGTTTTCGATTTAAAATTTGTCTGAAATTTGAATATATAAAAAAAAAATTATTTTAAAAAATATGAAACAATTTAATTTACATATTTTGAAATGTTGAGGTTAGGAAGAAGAATAAACGTTTTTCTCCAAAAATTATAAACACTATTAATTTTTAAATCAGACTAGACTAGTTTCTGCCTTTTTATGGACAGGCTCATCAGTGATTTTCCATTTAAATTGTATTATTATTTGTGTCTTATAATTGGCAGATTGTTTCAATATGATAATTTTTTCAACAACCTGCGGCTGTAAGAATCAAACCTGCGCTCTTCTTACATTACAAACGTAACAATACCAATTCATGACCGCTTAGTGATCACATAAAAGTACAGCCTCGAATGTAATGCAGCTAAATTGCAGTTTTCTTTTCCTATTAGCTTTTTCTGTTTATATTATATTTTGATTTACTCGATTAACTCGATTAATCGACCAAAATTGTTCGAGTTATTCGTTACTCGAAATTGGCCATTTTAATTTACTCGAACAGTTGTTTGAGTAAAATTCATCGATTAATCGATTAACGATTAACGATTAACCGATTGAATACCCTACTTAATAACAAATATAAAAAAAAAAATGATATCTCAAAAATCGTAAAAAATGCATAGATCAAATAGAAATTAACAAAAAAATTATACCACCACTAAGGAGAGCGATAAATGAACACAAACTCAAAAAATGCTTACACACAGAGAAATAAAGTGCCGACCGAATTGAAAAGTGTATTTTGATGGTAACAACTTAGTAATTCAGTTAGTACAAAGATATTTATATTAGATTTCTAAATATTTTGGTTATTGCAACTAAAATTCAGTTGAATTAACCAACCTGTGTTGTTTGAGTCGTACACTCAGGGAACTTCTGCTTTAAAAATATGTAGTTGTTTGGGTTGCAATACAGTTTCTTTATTTTTAATGTAAATGTCAGTCATTTTTAGAGCAAATTTAATTTTTTACTAACCTTGTAGTTCATTTAAAAAAAACAACCCACATCAAATGTCTGTTTTATGACTTTACATTAATTTTTTACAATTGTTTTTTGTTATTTAAAAAAATAAAAAAAAAAAAATTTGTTTATTTTTTACTGCCATTCAGTTCATTTTTACTACAGTTATTAGTCATTTTTTGAACATTAAAAAACAAATGACAATGTTAGTTGAAGTTACTGTAGTGTAAGTCGTCCTTTCTTTAAATGAAATTTCATTTGTTTTCAACTACATTTGGAGTGGTCTTTACCTACATAGTATTCTAAGTGTAGTAACTGAATTTCAGTGGGCAAATAGCTGAATTTTTCTCTATGTGTATTGATTCACTAGTACATTTGTCAACCATATTTTGTAAAAAAAATGCCGATCTGAACGATGAGCAGCGTAAAATTAGTTAACATTTAGAACATACAGTAACACCCCGTTAAGACGAACTAAGACAAAATTTGTTCTTTAGAAGCGGAGTTCGTACTAACCGGTGTAAAATTTCTTTAAATTTTTTTTTAAATTAAAATTTCCACAAAATATTAAGAAATTGTATAAAGCTTTTTGAAAATTGTAAAATACTTTAAGTTGATTTAATAAATAGATATTTCTCGAGACATTTGAGAAAAAAGTTCTGTGTGTAAAGATTAGTAACATTCAAAGAAATCTTAGAAAAATTTGCAAAGTTTTAGGCAGTTCGTATTAAAAATGGAAAACTATTTATATAATTTTTTTTTTTTTTGTGGGACTGTCCGAAACAGTTCATCTTAAGCGAGTTCATATAAACAGATGTTTTTACATTGAAATTGTTGCCAAAACGTAAGGACTTTGAAATTAGTTCCGAGTTCGGCTTTAATCGGTTGGAGTCAAAATGGATTGAGTACCTTACTGATTCATCAGTCACAAAATTTCGCTTTTCTTAATTTCAATTAGAAACTTTGACCGAAAGTTTTAAGAAAAAAAATTGGAACATTCTGATATAATAGGAAATTTTATTTAATTAATTGTCAATACTATTGGTTCAACTTAAAATACATGTTTTTTAAATTAATTTAATAAAATAAAATATTTATTATCTAACAAACGATTGAAACTTATATTAGTTAAATACAAATATTTATTTAATAAATTACTAGTTCAAAAAAAAAAAAAATAAAAATCAGTAGTCAAAATGATCACTTAATTAATAAAAAGTTATTAAATGTCCGTCTATCAGTCGTCGTCATCACCGTCTCATTTATACATTTGTTCTTTTATTTTATTAGACTTTTAAAGCAATTAACATTATCTCTATTACATTGCATTCATAGTACTAAACTGACTTACTTACTATTACACTGTGCTACACATACAATTTTCGAGATACGGTATTTGAAAGAAATGCATTTATAGAAAGCTTTAAGTGTTTTGCATGAATACCAATTAATCAAAGTTCAGAAGTGTCATTTTCCCATTTTTACAAGCATTTTGTACATATTTAGTAAGAAATATGCTGATTTCATTAAGGATGGTTAACCGAAAGCCGGCAGCCTAAAAGTCGTTTTTTAGGGAAACTTTAATATTGATATAGTAAAATTTCTCTTTAAACGGTATTTGAAAGAAACTTGCCTGGTCTTTGCAAATATATTTACTTTCTCTATATATTATTAATATATATTAGGGTGTCCCTTAAAAGTAGATTTGTCATTACACCCCCAGTTAAATTACAAATAGTTCCAAATTTAAGTGATACTTTTCCGAAAAATTTTTAACATTATTTAAAAAAAAATAAGTTTTTGCATTTTTATCAAATTCGTGGGCTATTTTGTTTTCCTGGCTAAAGAGGGTTAATGATATCCGATTAAGTCAGAATTTCATATGAAATAAAAGGTATATTTTTACGAAATTTCGAATTTTGGGAATTTTTAATAATACACTTTTTTCCAAAATGGGCCATTTTCGGCCGTCTTGTACGTTAACGTTTGCAAAAAAAAAAAAAAAAAAAAAACGAGTTCTTCTATTTGGAACCATTTGCGATAAAACTGTAATGTGTAATGAACGAAAATCGACAAATCGTTATGTTAAGGGACATCCTAATATATATATGTTGCTTTCCAAGACAACTGCCCCGCTACAGGAAAAAGTAAATCGGACACTCAAAGAAAAAGCTTTATATTTATGTTTTTGTGTTGTATTTAATCAAAATTGTGCGTTAGTTCACTCCCAATTTAAACAAAAATATACGAATTATTGCACTTTCAAAGTAATTTTTTTAGCCATAGGATTGGAGGGCTCTGCTAATAAAATGCATTTATGCAAAAAAACGTGTTTGCGAAAAAGTGGTCTATTCGTCCTTATTCGCATAAACTGTTCAATTGGTATTCATGAAAAACACTTAAAGCTTTCTATAAATGCATTACACGTAATTATATTCCAAACTAATACAACAGATTTTTCAGAAATTAGGACGTTTAAAATAATTTTAATGTAAACTTGTCGTTTTCTTAAGTGTCATATCGAAGGTTTAAGGCAAACTTGTAGAAATTATAAATTGGCCATCTCTCGGCTTGCTTCCAAAGAAACCGCAAGACAATTATATAAAATTAAAGGTATTTGGAAAGTTTCTACACAAAAATGATTATAAATCTAAACATAAAGAACTTTCGGAAGTTTTTGTATCCACACACTGTGGCAGCTAAGCCATTAATTGAAGTGCCCTCGATGACTTATAAAAGTTTCATTAAGAGCTGAGTGTTCACCTCCCCCTGAGTAATCCCTTGTTAGTCACGATAAAATATCTTGTTTAAGTAAAATTTGGAAAGACCAGGCCAGTTTCTTTCAAATACCGTTTAAAAATTTAAAACCGGTTAAAAAACGATTGAGTTAGAAATGTTTAAATGTACCAGTTGGAAAAAAATATTCCTTTCCCCTTGTCTCGAAAACTTGAAGTTATATTGCAACTTCTCATACCGGTTTTGTAATACACTCAAATTGACCTATAACCAAGGAATATATAGGCAAGGAAATTCAAACAGCTGGAGCCTATGATGGAAAGAAATTTATGGGCGCTAGCGATCGTTTTATCAGCTAACGCTCCATCTGTCCCAGCTGGTTGACCTTACTAGTATATATATTTCTTGCTACAACCAGCATTAGGTCCCCGAAAAGTAACTGCAAATTTTTTTTTTTGTAGTACCGTGTTATTATTATCAAGAGTGTGTGCTTGTTAAAAAAATTTCACAACTAAGCAACAACAATGACTAAAAAAAATTACAAACGACAAAGAGAAGGCGCGAAAAATATACAACACAATAATGTTATTTGTATTAAATAGTAGAATTAAAAAAAAAAATGTTGTAGGGGAATATATAAAACTGATACTAACATGTAATTATATCATACACTCATTAAAATAAGGGGGTTTAACTGCAAAAAAAATTTAATAATGTAAAATACTATTTCAATTTTTCGCTAGAAATGTCACGAATACTGTATTCAGCAGTTAATCGAATATCGGTTTAAACCGAATACCGATTTTTTGCTTAATAGTTCTGTCTCAAATCAATGCAAGAAGGCATGTGCGGCATTTTAAAGGAAACTATTTTATGAAAAACTTAATTTTACAATACTTTTTGAAAAAATACAGTTTTTTAAGGGGCGACATTACATTCGCGGCAGAGAAAACAGACCGTTAGTGCCGCAACCAGTACAAAAAACATGTTTTCGAGATAAACGCGTTCAAAACGCTTTCATCAACCAATTCTAAGTCATCTTGTTTTTTAGTTTCTGATAGTTCTTTCTCAGCAGCACACTTCATTGATGATTGAGCAACTGTGGTTGCGGCTTTTTCAACATTTTCCATAATAGCATCATGTGGTCGTTGAGTGATGCATGTTGGTAAATCCATAAGTCCACAAAACCAAAAGTCAGGTAGCAAGTAAAACAAGTATATACCAGCAGCCGTACGTAGGTAGCGCGAAAATTAAAAATGCGCTCTCACTAATCCGGCTGTAACTTTTGAACCCGCAGGAATTTTTTCATGAAATTATAAAAAAAAAGTCGATTTCAAAAAACGGCCAATGTCTTGTCCCCCCTTATTCCGTATTAGTATAAACATGACGAATATCGAAAAGTGATCGAATATTTGTGACGTCTCTAGCTTCCGTAACTAATTGATATTTGAAAAAATGTTGGACGAAAGAAATTTGTATACATATTTTGCGTATAAGTAATATTATCTTAACACAATATTAATCATACGAACTCAATAAAATGATAAATTTTAATTGGTGTTACTTTTTTAATTGGGGTTTTTTGCAACGACACAATAAAACCAATGTCATAGCGGAAATTTTACTCGATGACAATTTTGACATACTACTCATACAACACGAAAAAAAATGAAAGGTTCACTTTAGGGAACAGTCCACAATTTTTTATAAGTTCGCGTTTTCTAATTTTTGTTTTTGCAATTTTATTAATTTTTTTTTTTAATTTTGTGAATTTTTTTATATTTTTTTTACAATTTTTGGCCAAATAGCATTTAGCAAATTAAAATCAATATTCAATTCCATTTTTACAAGATATGATTAAAATCTTAATTGAAAATAAAATCAAATAAATAACTATAAATAATTTTAATTTATACTACAATTTTCTGAATAGGGCCGTATTCAGTTAAACTTTTAATTGAATTAACAATTTTAACGATTTTAGTATTTCCTGTGAACTGAATATTTTCCGAATAGTTCCTTTATTCATTTTCATATTATTTTACATAGAAATTCTCCGTGTGTAGTATAAACTTGAGCGTAAAACTTTTTTAAGTTGAAAAATCATCTCAAATTAACGTTACGTGTCGGGTTTGACTTGTTAAAGAAAAATATTTAATGAAAAAATCGATGTTCACATTTTTTTTTTGTTTTTTATTTTCTTCTACTGGAACATTTTTCCAAATAGCGCTATAATTCGGTATTCGGCTGAATAGTAAAAACATCTCTAGTTTCCTATTTCAATTCGACAGTCTAATTAATATTTTAGAAAATGTGAGCCGAAACTAATTTATATAATTTTTTTTGCGTATACGTAATATTATCTTAACAAAATATTAATCATACGCACTCAATAAAATATCAAATTTTAATTAATATTACATTTTTAATACAGTGTTATTTTAACGACATATAGACAGTCACAATTAAGTTTTAATTAATATGCATTTGACAATTTTCATTTAGAAAGGTTGAGGTTAAGAAGAAGAATAAACGGTTTTCTCTAAAAAATTATAAACACTATTAATTTTTAAATCAGACTAGACTAGTTTCTGGCTTTTTAATGGACAGGCGTCATCAGTGATTTTCTATTTAAATTGTATTATTAATTGTGTCTTATAATTGTCATATTGTCTCTATATGATAAATTTTTCAACAACCCGCAGGCTGTAAGAATCAAACCTGAGCTTCTTTTTACGTTACAAACGTAACAATACCAAGTCATGACCGCTTAGATACTATAATTATGGCCTCAAATGTAATGCAGCTAAATTACAGTTTTCTTTTTACTCATCAGTAACAAACACTAACAAACACAAATATTCTATTTTTAGATTTTTGTTTATTTTCTAATCTCCTCTCTCTATGTCACAGCGTTACCAGATTGACGAATGGTTTTTATGTTTGCCACAGGGCAAATTTTGTAATGTATTTTAGTACAGTGTTACTTTGTTAGAACAGTGTTACGTCATATAGACATATAACTTAAAATTTATAAAGAATATAAGAGGCTCAATAATTTATTTGCTTAAAATAATTTACTAATATTTTTTCTTGAGTTTACCAATGAGTATTAAATAAACAGTAGTGACTTGTTTGCAATTAGCGGCATAAAATACATTAAAAAAGACATTCATGCACTATAAAAAACAAAATTAAAATGAATACTACCATCATTTAGACGACTGAGTACTTACTACATAATATATTTATATGTCGATGGTCATAAGTTGATGCCTCTCTGTTATAAAAAACAAAAATTTGAGATTATCAACAACAGTGTCTACATCAGGGGTGCCCAAGGCCTATGCGCTTGGTGCTCATTTGTTTTTGTAAAAACACTTAGCTATAGGCTGTGTGTTTTAATACACATATAGACCGCTCAGCACTAGCAATACGAAATACACAAACAACTTTGTCTTATTAGTTTTTTTGTCGTTCTTCACTGTATACACGCAAGCGCAAAGCAACAACACTTTCGTATGCTTTGCTGGTAAACATTGAAATATTTTTTTCTTTTTTCTTTGTATGTATTGGTTTTTACAACAAAAAATATTGAATAAAAATTAGTTTTTCTTTAAATGTATTGGTGTTTGCTATTCCATAAGGAACTTTTGGGCACTCCTGGTCTACATCATGCAGATGTCATCCTTATCTACACACTTAGAAAACTATATAGGTAAAAACTACTGCAAATGTTGTTAAAAAGAAATGAAATTTCACTTGAAGGAATAAAGACTTACATATCAGTAAATTCAACTAACATTGTCATTTGTTTTTTAATGTTCAAAAAATTAACCACAATTGTAGTAAAAATTAACCACATATACAGTAAAAAAAATAAACAAACTTTTATTTGTTTTTTTTTTTTAAAAAACTTTTATTTATTTTTTTTTTTTAACAAAAAAAAACTACTGTAGAAAATGAATGTAAAATCATAATACAGTAATTTGTTGTGGTTTGTTTTTTTTTTTTTTAATGAACTACATATGTACTCACAAACTTCTTCTACAAATGACTGTTTTTTCAATTACAACAAAGATTACTGTACTATTACAACTCAAACAACTACAAATATTTACAGCAGAAGTTCCCTGAGTGCAGCTGTAAAAATAGTAATTAAGTGATATCAACTTATGATCGTCAATATGTTATTATAAGTACGACTAGCATGTCTGGGTATGACACAGAAATTTTATACAAATAAAACAATGACCCAGGGGGACTTATTGCATTTAATGGTGCGGCTGAGTACTTAAATATAAAGTTTGTGAGTGTATCGTTCTAAACAATTATGTTTGTTTGTTATATTTTATAGTTTATTATGTGTTTATTGCTTTAAATAATGACAAAAAAAAAATAAAATAGAAATAAAACACAAATAAATGAATTGTGATTATTTCATTGGTTACAAATAATCTATGCAATTTTTATAATATAAAACTGCACCTCAGTTTTTTTTTTGTTATAATCACATTTTATTATAAATTTCATCATGTGGGAGAGTGTTAAACATAATTTTTTAATGAACACAAGAACGATAGCTTAAAATTGCTTAACCTTTGTGTTTCTTTGAAAAATATTTATATTACTTGGTATAGTGGTGGAGTCAAATTGATCTTCATTACAATTAATTACCCTGCGGGAAACGAAGGGTCGATTGATGCAAAGTAATAAATCTGTGATATATGATTTGGTGGCACGTCACGAAACTGGTGAAACCAAAATTGTGGTGCACCAAAAAGTGTTAATTTTGGTGAAATGACCAATAACGTGACTATATTTATGGTGACAAAACATTCACTGGTTGCTACCAGATATATCAAGTAACTGGAGAAAAAGTAACATAACATCAAAGTGTACTGAAACAACTAGGGCCGTTGCAGTTAAAGTTATTACTGGTCATTGAACTGGTTCAAAAAGATTAGCAGTGGATGAAAACATGGCAATGAGTGCCAAAGGATACAGTCACTTGACTGCTACACAGCAGACATAACACTGAAGGAATTTTATCTGTACCGACTATGTGACAGTAGAAATGAAGACGTAACACTCCAATGGTTTAAAAGAACTGAACACGGAACTGTGACCAGTGCTGCCAGATATGGCGATTTCTCGCCAAAAGTCGCGATCTTAAACTTAGTTTTTTGTTGGGTATAGACAAAATAAGCTAATTATTAAATTGATTTTTGTTGTGCCTTTTTTAAGGTTTTTTTGAACAGGGGCTAAGACACACTGTTTTGGAAAAGTGCAGTGATTGGTTCCGGACAGGCTATTTAGCAACTCGTGCAAAAATTGGTTTTTGTTGATTAATAGGTTTTTTGTTACAGTTCTGCCTATTATGGAGGCTCTAACTTTTCTAAAACTTCGGGTTCTGATGAGATCTTTAACCAGATCGAAATACTAGTATCAACCTAGCTAATATGTTTGATTTGCTTTATTTTTGTAAATATGCAGAGGTTGGAAGCTCGTTATAAATTAAAAAAAACATTTTTTTTTTTATTCTTTTAAATATCAAAAAACTACTGTAAAATAGTCATTTGATGTGGTTTGTTTTTTTTTAAATGAACTACATGGTTAGTAAAAATTTAATTTGTTCTACAAATGACTGACATTTATATTAAAAATAAAGAAACTGTATTAAAACCCAAACAACTACATATTTTTAAAGCAGAAGTTCCCTTAATGTATAAATACACTAAACTTAATACATATATCAAAATTTACAAAAATTTAAGAAAATGAAAAACGCTTTCATATTGACGGGTTTCTGAGTAAACTCGACGGATTAACACTCCCCAAATATTTGCAATGGGATTTTCATCCGTAGAACATGCGGGCCATTCCAATACTCTTATATTTTTTGATGATATCCATTCCATCGTCTGACGGCTGACATGTACTGAAGCATTGTCTTGTTGAAAATTTAATTCTTCTTCGTTGCTATTTTCAATAAATGTCATCAATTTCTCTTCTAATACTGTCTTGTACTCAGAATAATTCATTATTGCGCTTGGAAATGCAAAATCAAACATACCGTCGAAACAAAAAAACCCCAAACCATTAAGTATCCGCTTCCGAAATTTCATTTTGGAAAAATATCGTGGTGCCTGACGTAGGTCTCTCCAATAGTTGTTAACGCCATCAGGACCATCAGGACCATCAAGATTGAACTTTTTCTCATCAAAAAATATCACCTTTAAAAGAAATTTATGTTTACACAGTCCTACAAACAATAGGTTTGTAGGAAAGAAAACTGATTACGCTTTAAAATGACGTGAATTTTTGATACATTTGTAAGTTATAAGTATTGTTTTTGTTAAGAATATCTACAAAAAAAAAAACGAAAATTATAAAAACTTTTTTGATTTTAGTACCTTTTCATTGCTTATTTTAATATGAAAGCTTATAAAAATTTATACCAACGTATAACGAAAATTTAGTTCTTAACAAAACATGGTTTTCATTTTTCAAATCGGATGAAAATTGTAAAAGTTATTCAACTTTTCATTAACACCTGTTTTTAACTATACATGTTAACTTAGGTTAAGCTATTTGTACAGTTTTTAATTTAAGTTTGTAAGTCAAGTGGTTTACCAAAAGAAAAGTCTGCAATCCCAAAATTTTTACTTTAGAAAAAGTGTAGTAACTTTTGCAAATATAAACCGATTTTAGCAAATGATATCTCGTTTTTTTTTATATAAAATTGTCTTTAAAATACAGTGCAAAAAAGATAGGGTTTCATAGAAAAAAATTAAAATAACTCTTGTTGAATTTTAAAAATTAGGAAAAAAAATAAAAAAAAAAATTAGAAACTTTTGATAAACACTTACCTAATTTCTTGGAATATATATTTTATGAATACATTTCATGAAAGCTTAATTCTTTGCCTTTCCAAAACTGTTTAAAATTTTGAAATCGTTAAAAAAATGTGTGAGTTAAAGGTACTAAAGTTCTACGACCTACCCTAAAACAGTTTTTTGAAAATAACTCAAAATTTTGAGGGTGTTTCCAAATTTTTGAAAACGGTTTTTGTATGTCCTCACCTAGGCCTACAACCCCCATTAGGTTGGTTTTCAAGTTCTGACAAAAAGTGTTTTTGTAGCAGCGTGCTATAAAGTCCCTAACTTTTCCAAATAAACTCGTACTGGAAGGACACAAAGACACAGCATTTGTGTGCAGACGAACTGTCTGGTTATTTATAAGGAACAAAAATAAATTTTTGTAAAAATAACGAAAATTTTTTTTTTTTTTGTTTCCCATGTATTTTTGACGAAAATAAATGTCAATTTATATCGTTTCGTAATAGATAAACAAGCTCTAAGCTTTTTGAATTTTTCAGAATACTGTATAAAAGATTATACGAAAGCAATAAATAAAATTGCTCAACCAAACTGCGATAAACGTATAGGAAGAGCTGTGAGCTGCAGTGCCGTTTGTGTGCGTCGCTTCCAATTCGGTAACTACACATTAATCACTTACCTTTCGCAAGCATTTTTAAAAACTATTCGTATTCCGAATGTATATAAAAAATGTGTATGTCATTAAAAGAAGAAGAAGAGTTTGATATCTATGTAATCTATGATATAAAATTTAAATTCAAAATGTTCCCTTTCCATCTCATACTATTCACGACCGCACTATAGTGAATACACAAATACTGTGTAAAAACGGTTTCACTGTATTGTGTTTTTGAGAATTGCCTGATTTAATCAATTGTCATATTGCCTAAAAGTTTTTTTTTTTTGGGCAATATGAATTTGCATTTGGTCAATATGACATTTTTGTATACCCGGGAGTATGGAGTCTAATATAATTATATCTCATTTCTCATATATAAATATATAAAAATTGGTTCGAAAAATGGGTCATCTACATGTATCTACCCTGGTGGAAATTGCCAACTGTTCAAAAATATTAGTACTGGCAAACCATTGTTATTTTAGTAAAACCCCCCGTGCTAAAAATTACCAATGGTACAACTAATATTGTACTAGAAAACCACTATTTTGTTTGCAAAGCTTGTGTTTTGCCAGTACCACCCTCAAAATTCTCCGCCAATATTGTTTTTACCAATTTGACAACCAATTAGCAGCATTTTTTCTTCTATGAATTATTATATAAGGTGGCGCAAAAATAACCTTCCGATGTTTTTTTTTTATTATGTATTTATTATGTATAGCATTTTCTGATAGGAGGATTACTTTTGCGCCACCTTATACTTCACACATTTAAATATGATGTAAATGAGAAAGACGGAACTGTATTGCTGCTTTTTAAATGTGTTTTATTACACATATTTCTCAAAACTAATTAAATTTAAGGTATCTTAAAAGCACCAAATTTTTTGAACTTCCAACGTTTTGCCAAAGGTGACAAGTTCGCTCAAACCAACGGTTGGCCACTGTTATCAATCGGGTAACAGCAACAGGTCAATACTGTCAAGATTATTAATCAAATGTTCTGCCAACGCATAACCGACCGTCGCAGACGCTTTGCCAACACTGTGATGATTGTATTTTTCTGCTTGGGTAATTATATCAAATTAGACATAATTTGATACCATTTTATCCGAGATTTTTCCATATAAGGGACATTAAGTTATATCTAATTGAATATAAATATATCTGATTTTATATAAATTTAGCCGATAGTATTGTAGACTATCGGACTAGACTATACTAAAATGTTTAAACAGCCAATAATTTAAAGAAAATTAAAAGCAATTGTGGTGCAATAAGTAGGACAGTGGCCTCTTAATCTGAAGGCCACTGTTCAATACTTGAAAAATCAAAAAAGTTTTTTAATTTCAATAAAATTTTATGGAACGTAATAATATTTAAGCGGAATATAACACACCCAAAAAAAAAATAAAAATCACGAAAACCATCGATTCAATAACTTTAATTACTGAAATTCCGCCAATAACGAAAATTGCTAATTTAATTAGAAATTTATAGCTCTTTAATTGTGTTAATTTTCAATTAAATAATTCATTTGATTAAAAAGTGATCCATATCGTATACCTTTCCAAAAACCAAAAAAAGAAAATTGTTGTTGCCATACCAAACGTTTTGTTGCCATACCAAATGTTTTGTATAGCTTGAATTTCTTAATTTATACCAGCATGAAATTCTCATTTAGTTATCAGATTTATTTATTTGAACAAATTCACACAGAAATAAGTTTATTTTTCTATTGAAGCGTAGGGACTATGACACAATTTTTTTGGATTTTTTCTTTGTAGAAATTAGCCCTTTTGTTGAAATCAGAGTATAGTTTTTTTGTTTGAAATATTTTTTAATTTATTTTTTGCACTTTGTTTCTGTTTAAAAAAAAAAATGTATTAAACAAAATTAAACTTTATAAATTACATTATCAATTATTTGATATTGATTTTGAATAAATATAAATTCAGATTTAAACAACGAAACTAAATTATTTAAGTTAATAAAGTTATACACCATATAAGAATTAATATCAAATTGAAATGAATTTAAAATATTTATTACTAATGCAACTAAACATAAACAGTTACATAAATACTAGTGCGTATCAATAAGTCCGTGACTTTTCGAACTTCCCTCGTAGTTATATGAAATGCAACACTGATCCCATCAAGTACCACCTGTTAATAGACTACTGTCAAATTTTGAGCAAGTTCCGTCATTTACTTTGCGTTTAAGAGCTGTTCAAAACATACAACCTCGTGGATTTTGTGAAAAATGGAAAAAAGTGAATTTCGATTGCTCCTTATACATTATTTTTTGCGAAAAACAACCGTCAATCAAACCAAAGAAAATCTTGATAAATAATATGGGGACTCTGTGGGGACTCTGCACCATCGATTTCAATGATAAAATAGTGGTTTAGTGACTTTCGTTGTGGTCGCACAATAGGGTGTCGGCCAATACACAATAGGGTGTCGGCCAATGCAGATAATGCACGGGTGCACACGTGTGCAGTCTCAATGGCAAAATTCCATGAATTGGGCTACGAATTTGTACCTCATCCGCACTATTCTATGGATTTAGCCCCCAGTGACTATTTCCTATTTCCAAACCTAAAGAAATGGCTCGGATGAAAGAGATTTAGCTGCAACGATGAAATTATTGATCAAACAAATGCCCATTTTATGGAACTCGAAAAATCCTATTTTTTGGAAGGGATGCAAAAATTGGAGAAACGTTGGACCAAGTGGACTAAGAGCTAAAAGGAGATTATGTTGAAAAATAATTTTTTTTTTGCAAAAAAACTGTGTTTCATTCAAAACGTCACGGACTTATTGATCCGCCCTCGTACTACAAAAAACAACAGCAACGTGTTGATGTTTTAATTTTGAGCGATAATATAAAAAAATGTCAAGCAAGTTCCGAATTTGAGGAAATAGTTGATTGATTCAAATAATTTTTAATTGATAGCTTTTAAAATTTTCAATAAACCGATTTAATTGAAAAAAGTAGGGAAATATTTTTTTCTGTGAATATTGAATGAGACAACTTTCACTACTGAAAATATAATTTAAGTAGAAAATAGTTATCGTAACCGCCAGAATTCGATTGGCAACAAATTTGGTGGCCACAACTGAGACTGTCTTCTGGGTGTGGAAAAGAAAGTACGCCATTTAAATCAGCGTGCCTGAAATATCTTTTGCTGGTTAAAACCTTATTCATTTTTGAAAAGTTAAAATGTTGTTCTCCTGTTTAATCCATTGAGTTTATAATGAGCCAAATAATAAAATAAGACAAACGGGTTAATTTAGTGTAATGTAGTGTAACGTAGTGTGGTATAATGTTGGTGTTCCGTATTATACTTATGAAACTGGTGATATTGTGTTAATTATGTTGTGATAACACATCATTTATTTTACGTTTTTTTTTTTGTTTTTAAAGCTTTATGGACTCATATTTTGCCGTTGTTGCTGCTGCTGCTGCTGCTGCTGCTGTTGTTGTTGTTGTGTTAAACAATTAAAAATGCCGTCGGCTTAATACTCTCATATGTTTTATGTACATATTTTATTGTTGGGTTCCGTTTCAGTATTTTTCGTACTTAATTTTCGCATATCTGTTTTTGTTTAAATATATTTTAGTTCAGTTTTTGCTTTTGCTCTTATTAATTTTTTTTTTTATGGTTTTTGTTGTTGGTGTGCGTTTCAGCTTGAAATCCCATTAACAATATGAAAAACAATTTACTGACATTTATGAACTTTAAATACTTAATTGCTTTTTAAAGCGATAAAGCGTGAGAAATTTGTTAATTTGTTTATTGTACAAAAAAGTAAAGTTGTTAATTTATAAGAAAAAAGCTAAAATAAAACAAAAAACAATAAACCAAAAATAGATGAAATCATATGAATTTTACATAAATCGAATGGTAGATTATGTTTTCAAGATTTATGTTTTTAACCAAAGATTAACAGTTTTATTTTAATGTAATTAAGCCGCTGTCATAAAAAAGGGGAATTAACAAAATCAAGTTGACAAAAAAAATAAAGAATTTGCTTATTGTGGGAAAAGAAATTCATACTTTTATAAATGTGATACATGTGCGCCCCAGTAGGCTAGTTGGTAGCGTGCTGGCTTATCTGTGCGGGGGTCGTGGGTTCGATTCCCACCAGAGGGACAGGTCTGTTTTCGCTACAACGCGCCGTGTTTATAAACTATGTATATTAATGTTTTCGATAGTAAGAACAAAATTGTAATGAAATTATTTTGATTTATAAATTGAAAATTATTTAAAGTTAAAAACAAATTAAATAAACAGGTAAAGCATGCAGGAAAAGTATCCCTACATTACTCCCCTTCCTAAAAAAAAATAGCAATTACATATTAAAACAAAACACTATAATCTAGTAACAATTTCGCTGAGGGAGGAGTAGTATTAGTATAGGTATTTGCAGGTTAATAATGATAGGTTCCGGGATTGAAATTGTGGGTTCGTTCTTAATTTAGGAGTCACTATGTAGGTCCACACGATAATATAAGAAAATCAAGTTTCTGAATGCTCAACATTTACGCTGATTGCATAGAAAGCTTGAGTAACGTGTTTGGTGTATTTGTTCCATTTTGATACGATTGTAGTGTTGATTTGAATAAATCATCTGAATGTCCAAATAGTAGTTGAAGCATAGATTACTTTTATAAAGGTCATTTTCACTAATAATGAACTGAGATAATTTTTCCGGCAAGGATTAATAGCTTGTTTTTTACTTTGAATTAACTGAAAATTGATTCCCGTATTTGAATGTTCAACATCTTTGTTCACAACGAAGTATAAGTTATTAGATAGACTGATGATTTTTAATTCACATTGAAAAATCTTTTTTTTTTTAATTTCGCTTTGATTTGTTTTAATTAAATAAGTCGGTTTTCTTAGAACTATATTTTTTTCTCTTGGAATTATAAAATTTTTTGTTACATTAAATTAGTGTTATTATTATCGCCAAATGTAGGATCCCGAAGGATCCCTCAGTAAATAGCCTTTTTATATCTTTATTTTATACATTTTTATAAATTTTATATCTTTATTTATAAATTGAAAATTATTTAAAATTAAAAACAGGGAAAGTATCCCTACAGAACTAGTACTCAACGCCATTTAGTGAAATTAAAGTGTAGTCCATAACTGATTGAGAACCGGTTATTCTTGGAAAATTTTAAATAAACGCCATAGAAGATAGAACCGACAATAAAACAGGTTTCTGACTCACTACTAGTTAATTCTTTAACGACCATACACGAAAGTGGTGGTATTTTTCATTTTGCAATGAAAGTAAATGAAGACTGACTACAGAAATGATCCTGTATTACATATCGTTCAAACTATCTTTTGTGTTATATTAAATAGTTAGTCGACTGACGACATATAGTCAACGTCGCTCGTTACTCTCAATATTCTTATTTTAAGAAACTATGCTTTTTGTAACAATATGTATATTGCTAAATTTAAATAAAGAATACTACTACTACCATACACGAAAGTGCAGTTCTCACCGAATTAAGGTATACAAAAGGCCTATGAGTATTGCGTTTAGTGAAAGAAAGCAACAACCATACCGGCTGCCTTGTCTTCATTAACCCATAACACCCAGTAGTTACCATATGGTAACACAAATACCGTTTTAAATGAACACGGGTTTTATAAAGTGGATTTGTATATTTCCACAAAAATAATTTTTAGAACAGTGGCTTATTGATTATAAAAGCTACATAACCTCAAACTCAGTCAATTTTTGAAAAGGCAAAAAAAGAGTGACTTTTAAAACTAAATTTATTAAAAATATTGAAATAAAATGTTATTCATTTGCAAATACAACTCCAATATTATATTTGTTGTTGCACTTTGGTGTTACCATATGGAAACTATGGGCGGGCTAGAGGACTGCTTTAGAATACATAAATATTTTAGGGTTTTTCTCAAAACTTTAGCATGTAAATGATATTTTTATTGTAGCTAACTGTTAGAAAAAGGAAAGTTTTTCATCAATGAATTAAAAATAAAAACCACAAGCAAATTTCTGTGTTATCTACACTGACAATAATCCATGCATAGAAATACGAAAATATGTAAAAATAACAAAAACTTTCGTAAAATAAACAAAAATTTCTTTATTTCACGAAAGTTTTCGTTATTTTGACATTTTTTATTATTATGAGTGTAGCCAATTTTCGATGAAAACTCGCAAATTTAAATTTGACACCGGATTTCTCAAAGTTGTTTTAAAAATATTTTCTGTTTTGTCACATTTGTGTACTTTTTGGACGTTTTCTAAAAAATTAAAAGTTTTTGTTATCAAAATTTATTCATTAGCCATAGCTTTGGGTAGTTATTAGTTTGCCACTCTAATAAAACTTGTTTATTTTAATATATTTTTTTAATAACGTAACGAAGTTCAAATTGGCGCTGAATATTTGTAAGAACAACTATTTACTATTTAGAGGTCCAATATTGTTTTCTGCGACAATCTTTTGAATGATGTGGTAATTTTTTGTATTTCGCTGCGTGTATCGCTATTCGACATCATGGATATTCTTCCACTTCTCTTCTTTGTTCCACAATTTTAGCTTATCATTCAAAAAATTGGCGATTAGCCTTCGACTTAAGCCTATTAATCGCGAAATTTTGGAAATTAATAGTTTTTGGGCTGTAAAAGTCAAAAACTTGTCCTATTTTCAAATCAGAAAGGACGGTTCATTTTGGCATTTTACTAATAAATAATGATTATAAAAAAAAGTCACTAAAATAGTGAATTCTTTTGAAAAACCAAACAACATCTTTCCTGTGATATAATTATAAAATTCAAGGAAAACATTTCTTCAGAAAATACCTGAGGCACAATTTATTCAAACAAAATAAATATGTTAATACCAGACATTCTGCCAATTAATACAAAACTAAAAATGCAAAGGAAGTTGATTAGTGTAAATTTATAGAGCTGCAAAATATAATTTATTACATGGGTTATGAAACGGACCATATATCTTAAATACGTTAGAGCGTTTTCATTACCATTAGTAGTGTTTTTTGTAAGGTTTTACATTTTCATTAAATTCCAGTGAAGAAACAGTAATGACATGTCATCACTTTTCGGACCACCAGTAATGACACCAGCTTACTGTATGCATTACTTTAACATAAATAATAAGGACTTACTAATAACTAGTTAGTTTTCCCAATATTTTACTACAAAAAATCAGGCGTTACCCATAAACACTTAGTACTTACTTAACCATAAGTACTTACTTAGTTTTATCATTATTTTAAATGTAAAGTAATGATCTACAAATTGTTAGACTCATTATTTTTTCAACTCTAGTAAGGACATATATGAGTACATATTTTTGATTTTTTGTAAGCTGGAAAGTAAAGAGATTTTGTGCAAGAAAGTCAGTTATGTTTTTATCTATCAGATGGTAGAGCGCCCAACCTGGAGGCCCGGGTTTAAATCCCATGTAAGCAAATTTTACTAAAAAAAGTTTCAATAAAAAAAATATTTTTATTATTAAGTTTACTGCTTTGAAAATTTTTTTGTACACCCGATTAAAAAAAAAATAGATTTATTTATATCAACTTCCATGTGACGCTATATGTAATATTATTATATATGTAATATATTTTCTCCAAAATATGGGCCCATATAAGTATATCTAAAGAGACCGCCATCTAACGTTTTTTTTCAACTAGTGCTTATTTCGTGAATGGTAACAATTAGCTCAAGTCTAATTTGACAGATAATTAGTTTTATCCTTCCGCTGAACGAATATGTTGTGTATACGCTTGAACAACGCTGGGAAATATTGCGACATTACTTTGAAAATCATGGTAATGTTGCAGAAGTATGTTCGTTATCTTGTGAAAAAAGTGAAAGAAACTGGCATCCTCATCGATAAACCAAAGCGTGAAAAGCCAAAAACAGTGCGTACACTCGAGAATATTGCCGCCGTTTCAGAAAGTGTGCGTAAAGCGCCATCAACATCAATTCACCGTCGATCTCAACAATTGAACATTTCGGAGACATCATTGAGACGAATTTTGCATAAAGACCTTGGTATGACGCCATACAAAGTCCGATTTGACACCGTTGGACTATTATTTGTGGGGTGCCGTCAAAGATAAGTGTTACGCCAACAAGCCAGAGACAATTGACGCTTTAACGGACAATATTCGTGAAGCCATTGGTGAAATACAGCTGCACACAATCGATAATGTGCTTAAAAACTGGACCGATCGTGTAGGCTACTGCATGGCCAGCCGAGGCAGTCATTTGAATGAAATTATTTTCCATTATTAACCGGAAGGATTGTACTTTCAAATGCAAAAAGAAATTTGAGAAAATATTCAGTAGTTTTTTTTTTATAGCATTTTCAAAAAAAAAGTTATTTGGCGGACCCTTTATTTGTATGGGCTTAGATCTAATCTGATGCAAGTAATGTAATGTCAAGTATAATTTTATTATAATTATGGCCCGATAGAATTGTATCAGTTTTGTATCTTACACACAGAGAAATAAAGTGCTAACCGATTTGAAAAGTGTATTTAAATGGTAACAACTTATAAATTCAGTTAGTAGAATGATATTTATATTAGATTTCGGAATATTTTTGGTGTTGCAACTACAATTCACATTTGTTGTGAAAACTAAGGTTGAGTTGTACCAACCGACTGAAATTCGTAATTACCGAATTTGAGTCGACGTAACCGAATTTAAGTTGACAAACAGCTAAATTTTTCTTTGTGTGTACAAATAGATATAATATATGATTGTGTGTAAACTGATATATCTAAATATAACTAGATCCGACTTTTAGTCTGTTAAAATTGCACTAAATGTTACATTTTCCATTTTATGAAAATATACACAATTTCATAAAAAAGTATGTTCATACTATAATATTCGTAAAAAAAATATTAAGAAACGTTACATTTTTGTGGTTTTCAAAAAAGTTGCCGCATAAACCTTTTGGGCTCAAAAGTTTGGTAATGCAAAGCATTTTTTGAAAATGTGTTTTTAAAATTCCCATAGAGTAGTTTTGATCGACTACATCTTTCAATTTAAAACAAGTAATAAATAAAATTAATCGTTTCAAACTAAATGATGCTGTGGTGGACCAAAGTTAACCTATAGATATTTTATAAATGTTTTTTCCATAACATACTTTTTAACTCTAATTTTAAACTCTATTTTGTCCAAAAAATAAAAATACAAAGGCCGGGGTAGCAACTATAGAATCATCAAAAAACATTTGGTTTTATTCCTTAAACAGTTCAATAATACCTATCGTTTGAGTACGTGACGAAATTCGCAAAAAATTTTATATTCGGGACAGTCTAAAATACAGCCATCAGACTTTATATGCGTCAATATATCGTTTCACATAAAATACGATCTACAGTTATTTTTTTATTTGAAAGTAAAATATTTAAGGTTAATAATGGAAAATAATTTCATTCAAATGGCTGCCTCGGCTGGCCATGCAGTAGCCTACACGATCGGTCCAATTTTTAAGCACATTATCGATTGTGTGCAGCTGTATTTCCTCCTCTTCAATTTTTGTGAACAAAAATTCGTTCAACATGGACCGATAACGATCGCCATTGACTGTAACGGCCACTCCTTGCTCATTTTCGAAGAAAAATGGCCCAATTATGCCTCTGGACCAAAATCCGCACCAAACAGTGACTCGTTTTGGGTGTATCGGCACACATTCTGCAACATTACCATGATTTTCAAAGTAATGTCGCAATATTTCCCAGTGTTGTTCAAGCGTATACACAACCATATTCGTTCAGCGAAAGGATAAAACTAATTATCTGTCAAATCAGACATGAGCTAAGTGTTACCATTCACGTAATAAGCACTAGTTGAAAGAAAAAACGTTAGATGGCGGACCCTTTATATGGCAATGCTTTTCTACATTTTGATTGATGGTAATGATTTTATCAATTTGCATAAGATTTAACTAATGGTAATAAAATTCCAATGGTAATAAAGAACTCCCTAGTATGTCATGAATTGTTAAAATTATATTAAAAGTTGTTAAAGTATAAAGTTACTAATTATCGCTTTTTTCTACTTTTTTACAGATACTTGGCTACTCAATGAATTGTGTGCATAAAATTCATTTGCAGTAAAAATTTTAAATAATATAAAAACAAATTAAAAATATCAATTACAAAATGAGAAAAATTTTATAAAATATACAAAAACAAGTGAAAATATAAAAAAGTTAAATATCAGAGATAAAAAATATAAAATATTAAAAAGCTGAAGTGGTAATATAATATTTAGAATACATAATTGGAAAAAATATAAGAGTTCGTTAAAAAAAAAAATATTAATTAATTAACAACAAATACTTATAAATAAATTTATCCACATACAAATATTTGTGAAAATAAACAACAAGAATTACAAAAAAAAAAAAAATCTCCAACTGTTGTGACATACTAAACAATTTAATTAACTAAAGTGGATTAATTTGCACCTTGTTAGACTAATTAAGGATTATACATACAAAAATAAGCAAAAACAACAACAAAAAGTATATAATGTAGAAAAAAAATAGAAGAAGCAACAGAATATATACCAGTACAATATACAATATAAACATAGAGATAAAACCCATACACTCAAACGACGACGAGAGTAGGAAAAAAAAAGAAATTACAAAAAAAAAAAAAAATATTAAAAAAACATTAACAAGTTTCGTAATCATCAGCAACATCATTATCATAATCATCAACAACATCGTAGTCAACAACAACAACAACATCGACGTCATCAACATCATCATCGTTATAAGGAATATAATAAAATCATAAACATTACAATTTTCTCTGGTATACAAAATTACAAGGATACAAAGTTTTATTTCACTGTTGCTGTGGTTTTTTCTTTTCATCTATTACATATAAAATAATTTTTTCCTTTTTTTTTGTTTTTGTAAATTTTGTTCAAATGTAACACAGCCAACACGTGACCTTTTGTGTGGAAAACAAGAATAAAGTTAAATGAAAACTATAAAAAAAATGTAAAAAAACTGTGAAAAAAGTTTTCATTTTGCAACAAAGGAAACAAATACTAATGCAGTTGTTTCAAGTGTATAAATATAAAATAAAAAATAATAATAATAATAATAAACTAAATTAAAAAATATTTAAAACATAAAATAAAATTATTCAAATAAAAAAGGTAAGTTTATTATAAAACATTTACTTTTAAATGTTTCTTATACAAATAATACTTGATGAGACAAAAAATACTGAATTTAATTACACAAAAAATTTGTTTTTAAACCAACCATCTGTGTGTGCAGGAGGGTGTATATAAGTATGTCAAACAAAAAACCTGAGATACCATAAATTATATATATTATTGTTCAGTATGAATAGCGAAGCAGATATAGCAGTGTCCATATATCCGCCTGACTGTTGAAATGCGAAAAACATTTTTAATATAAAAGCGGGGTTTCTAGTTTTAGGTCAAATTGTTTACTGATATTACATGGAGTTTGCTATTGAAAATGAGCTTAAAAGCTTTACGGGTTTAAAAGTTATGAATGAAAATGTAAGGTCACATTAAACTTTTTTAAAATTTTTTTTTGTTTCTTTAAAATTTTTATTATATACTGCACTCATATGTTTATCAGATATTTCAGATATTTATCATTGTATAATTAATGACCAGGGAAACCAGAAATACACTGTGAAGAAAATGAGAGCCAATGTTTTAAAATTAAAACTCAAGATGTATTTATTCTTCAAATCTTTTTGTGACAACGAATCTAATTAGAAATAATGTTTCTTACTTATAATAATAGAGGTCCAACTTATTCGCCCGCATATATATTCTACAATCTCAAATTGTAAACGAAAAGGTCATTCGCTCAGGTCATTTGTGCTAATATTTTTTTTTTTATTTATTTTATTTTATTAATTAATAATCATATAATTACAAATTATATACTATTACCCTAACCGAGCACTACCCAGCAAAAAATTTCCAAAAAGGTAAGCGGGTTTGTAATCAAGCATTTTGGGCAGAACGCATTCCTTCTAGATTACCTACTCGATTCTTTTAACAGGGCGTGAGACTAAAATAATTGATTCTTTAGAATTGCTTATTTTTTTACCGAAGAACCATTTACTTTATATTTTTAAGAACTACATACATTTTTTAATAAAAAATTGTTCCATTGTAGAACTACGAAGTAGTTACACAAAAAAAATAAAATATATAGTTCACTAGAAAAAATAAGAAGTACTTTCATTAAAAAAAAAAGAAGTAGTTCCATAAGTAAATTCAACTTTTACTCACACGTGATTCTCCTAAGTCACTCAAATATAACGATCAAAACTCATACGGAAATAAAATCCTCAAAAGTGAAACATCGAATTGTTATGATAAAATGGGTTTGTCATAATTTTGGAGCTATAAACCACGAAAATATAAGGTGGCGCAAAAATAACCTTCCGATGTTTTTTTTTATTATGTATTTATTATGTATAGCATTTTCTGATATTAGGATTACTTTTGCGCCACCTTATATAAATTTTTCAAAAAAAGTACGATTCAAAATTGAAAAACAAAGATATGACTCACACACAATCACCCTCGAAAATTTTTTTTTACACTCACTCACGATAATGTCAGTAATTTCAACTTCCACTCACAATTTTCTGCTCACGTGCGCTTCCCTAATTTATACCTAACCACAGTTTAACAAAATTGAGGCAACATGCAATTTCTGTTTTTAGTATTATTTTAATGCAAATAAAAATTTGTTTGAAAAAATATATAAAATAAATTCTTTAAAATTGCATAACTTCTTATTTTAAAATTAGGAACTACTTCCAATGACGTCCTTTTATTCAGAAAAAGATTATGATTACTCTTGATTACAAAAAGTTAAACATATAAGTTAATAACATTGTTATTTCTTTTAAGTAAATAATTACTTTGTTATTGAGTTCATGCTTTCTGGTTTAAATTTAAAGAATTGATTACAATACTACTTGCTTTTTTGACTCTATCGTTGGAATGAGTTTGGTATTGCAGTTACTAAATTTGGCAATGAGATATGTAAGCAAGTGTGGGCATCACCTTCTTTTTGGAATGTGTAATTTTTTCCTGGGTAGTTACTATGGCCTTCGGCGCGTTGTAGCGAAAACAGGCCAGTGCCTCTGGTGGGAATCGAACCCACGACCCAAGCACTGATAAGCCAGCACGATATCAACTAGCTACCAACAGTGCTAATATTTATTTATAATTGTAAATACAATAACAACTAGTGAAAACGTAAAAGTTTTTGTAAAAAAAATATAGATTTGTTTGTATTTAGTAGAACACATAATTATCCTTTGTGGCGATTTTCAGCAGTTGGCTCTGAAGTTTGAGAAAAATACATCGATGGACTAGGGATTTTTGCATGATTAGTTTATTTAAATTCCCTTATTTTAGAAAAATTGTAATTAACATCCAAAAACGTTGAGTAAACTCCTATTTTCATAGTAAAACTTAAGTCATTGACACCTTCCATTTTGCATATTGGGCATACGGGACCTGACACCCTATATATTTGTATATATCACTTTGAAAATACCAAGATTAAATGCGAATAGTCTTAAAACACTCAAATTCATATAAAAAATACTTGAAAAAAAAATTATTCTGAGTCCCTTTTTTGCATATGGTTTAGGTGAAATTAAATAAAATGTCATAATAGTATGCAGGGTTCCCATATGATTTCACAATGCTAATTTTCTAATTTTTTTTTTCCCAAAAAACTATTTAAATGAATCCAGTTGTCATGGTAAAATCTATCTTTATGAAGTTGTTTTGTTTTGTTTATCGCTGATTTTTCTTAAAGTTCAGAGCCAAACGCTAAAAGTCTCCCAAAAAAATATAATTATGTGTTCTATTTTTAATAAGTTTTAACTATTATACTAAAAAACTGTTACTTTTTAATAGTTTCGGTTAATTTTATAATGAAATAGTATTATTAGCATACATTTTGCTTTTTTTAAAAGATATTTTGGCCCATTCTGGTCCAAAAACGCATTTTAAGGATATACATTTTAACAATTACTCTGGTCAGTTAAATTGCGGAATTAAGATACTTTTTGACTAAAAATTTACATAATTGTCAGATTTATTTTTTAAGTAGCAAACAAGTTCATAGTTCTGGAATAAAAGTTCAGTTTTTAGTTAACCGGAGTCTTGGTGCAAAAGTGAGAAAATTACCTTTTTCTATACAATTCGAGATTGTAGAAAATATTGGGAGGCGAAAAGGGTGGACCTCTATGATTATAAAGAGGACCCATTACCATATTATTATAGTAATTGGATTCATTTTTCAAAAAATATTTAAAGAATACATACACCCAGAAAACAGACTCGTTAGTAGCAACCGTATTTGTTGTCAAACGAATGCTTCGGTTGTTGCGACCAAATTTTTAGATTGTGATAATAGCCATTCGATTAAACCAGCAGTTATTTTTACACGACAAAAGAATTTTGATTTTCTTAATAGAAATTCGGTGTTAACTACCAATAAATTCGGTAGCTGCAACCGAACCATTAGATTGGCTACAAATGCAGTTGCTACTACCGGGGCAATTTTCTGGGTGTACATTTTGCGTTTTAGTTTTAAAGCATTGGCTAACTTTTTTACCACAGTGTATGCTGCATGATGTTTTTTCCTATATGCGTCTTATGAAAAAATGATTAGGACATACACTGAAAAATAAAGTGCCAACTGAATTGAAAAGTAAGTTTTGGTGGCTACAACCAATAATTTCGGTTAGCACAGCCATATTCAAATGTGATTTCTGAATATTTTTGGTGTTTCAACCAAAATTCATTTGCATTATCAAAATTTTGTTGCGAAAATTATTATTCAGTTGTACCAATCGATTTTGGTCGTAGTAACGGATTTTCAATTTTAAAATAGCACATTTTTTTCCGTTTGTATTTGCGCATTTTTCTCTGAATTGCATTTTTGTTATAAAAAAAATCTTATTTTTTAGAATATTTAGATCATATTTTTTAGTTTTTAAAATTTTTTGTTAAGGAAAATAATTTTTTTTATAATATTTTCTGGATTTTGTACTTTATAATCCGTCACCCTAATTTTGATGCAATAAATACAGGAGTTGGTCAAGATAGTAAGGACATGACATTATATGTATTAAATATGCACTTAAATGTTTTAAAATGCTTTTGGTATTCGGGCAAACTATTTACAAATATTGCCCAATACACTCAGAAAAAAGTCTGTAAAGTTAGCAACATTTTTATCTTGCAGAAAAAATGCTAATATCAGCAAAAAATTGGCTAAATTTACGGACTTTACAGACTTTTGTTTTTAGTATAGTGTAGATATCACAAATTATCATTTATCCATGCATTCAGAAGTTATGTGTAAAAGTATAAACTTTTTAAGATTCTCATAAATTTTCTGTAAAACTTTAATTATTTGCACTTAGTTCGGTATAAATTGTTAGTGATAAAAAAATAAGCTGTTTTAGGGTAAAATTCACGCGATGAGTCAGAAAAAGGAACTAATATTGTTGTAGGGTTGCCATATGTTTTTAATAGAGTTAACACGAAAAATATTGTTGTAGGGTTGCCATATGTTTTTAATAGAGTTAACACGAAAAAATCGGTTTTATAAAAAACATATTGTCGAAAAAGTCATATTTTCGTCAATAGACCTTCTGGAATGACTCATTAATAATTTTGTATAATCTCATATAAACTTGATTCAATAAGAAATTTAAATTGTTTTTCATTCGGTTCGAAATCATAAAATATTTTCAAAATTAATAGAAAAATTATAATTTATTTGTAATAAAACAGAAAACACAGACAAATTTATCAACGAATTAACAACATCTAACATACAATTTGTATAGATCAACAAAATCTGTCTATTAGAAACTTAAATTTTTTTAAGTTAACCGATTTTTTTTTTAAGTTTATAGCAAAATATGCTTTTTGACAAAAAATTTTAAATTTTCATGTGGCATGTTGGCATATTAATTTTTATAAGTGTAGTAAGTACTCTTTTTTAATTTAAACTACACTCAAAAAAAAAAGTTTGTAAAGTCAGCAAAAAATTTTGCTGTGTCAGCAAAATTTTAGTCAGGAGGGTGCTTGCAAAAAAATTGCTAATGTCAGCAAAATCTTTTGCTGAAAATCAGCGAGCTGATTTTTAGCAACAAAATCATAAAACATATTTTTGTGATTCTTTTAAAAATAATTTACAATAATTGCGAAATATAAAAATTTTCATTTTCACACATTGACCACATGAATTAATTTAATATCTGAAAATATATAGAAATAAATATATATATATCATAAAACAAATTTTCTTTCATTTACTTACACCAATGATTGTCTAAATGATGCTATCTTTTAAAGGACGCAACTGCCGAAGATAATTATAGAAACAAAACGAAAAAATAAATAAACACAAACGAAACAAAAAAACAACCCTTTTTTGCAATAAGAAAAAGGAACCATAAAAAACTACCTAAGATGTGTGTCTTTGTCTTTCGCTTTACTCTGTCTACATGTCTGTATATGTTTGCTTGCAATTTGACCACACTAGATTATTAATCTATAAACACAGATTAAATTTAAATATTTTATTTTGTCTTTTATTTAATTAATAGACAATTATTTTCACAAGCCGGTGACAACGCAAAATTTAAGTTGTTTTAATCCTCAATTTTGTTTTATGTATGAAAAACAGATACAAAAACTTCCATGGTTGATTTTTTTATATGTCTTATTAGAGTTGTACTTTTTAGTATCATTTTCCTCTTCTCTACTACATCTTGACATGCCGCGACATCTGCTTCATTCTGCGTATATCTTTCAATCTGGTTGTAGTCCACACTATTAATGTGCTTATCAGCACAATTTTTTTTTAGCAAAATTAATTAGTAAAACATTAGTATATTAGTAAAGCATTAGTATAAAACAGTTTAGTGCTGAATAAGTATAACAAAAATTTTAGCTGAAAACACGATTTTAGCAAAAAAAATTGCTAAAAAATAGTATACCTGATTTACAAGATGTTTTACTAACTTTTCTACTAACTTATTTTTTTGAGTGTAGACATTATTATAATTTGAGTGAAAAACGGAATGAATTTTGGTATATTTTCGATTTCGTGTATTTGACAAAATTATATTTGAAAAAATAAATTTACGTATTTTGTCGTCTACATATTAATCAAAAATATTTAAGTTAATTCCGTGTTTTTTTTTTCTTTGTTTTAAATAACACACATTGACAAGCTTCCTTGGGTTGAATGCAGATATGTGATTTATATAGTTATTGATTCCGTGATTCTGGCATCCAAATTTTTTTATCACGTCACAATTTTGAGAAAACCGCTGTTAAAGTTGCCAAACAATGCGATTTTGGTGATTATTAAAGTCTCTTACAATACGCGCTTTTTAATGATTCAAAATAAAGATAAATATTTAGAATACACTTTGCTCTTGAAGATATCCCAATGATATTCGGGGTTAAATGTGATTGTTAAAATAGCGTAAAGATACAGTTATCAAATGACTTCTACAAAAAAATACAAATACAATTTCTATATGATATTTGAGAAAAAGAATTATTATTTCGTACAATTTTAAACATAACTTATATTTGAAATGAAATTTAAACAAAGTTGGTGTAATAATTTTAACGTTTTTCGCCTACATTAAAGCAAGAAAAGTTTAAGTTTATATCGCCACCGTAAAATAAATTTAAGATGGTCGGATGCATGTCCTAGGCTACGTTTAAAAATGCAGTCAGTATTTAGTCATTTTTTTTAAAAGAGTATTTTTCAAATCCAATTTTTTCTAACATTAATACACAATTTTTAAAAGTTTGGTAACCCAATATAGAGAAAAAAAGTTAAATATATCCAACATCGTAAGAAAAATGCTTATACTGTTCGGATGTGGTGTGAACAGAACTTTAAAAATGGTTAAAAACGCTAGTTATTTCGTGTTTAAATCTCGGTTTTCATAAAATAGTGAATATTTGGAAAACAGATTTGGAATCAGCGAGACAAAATCTATTAAAAATATGTATCGCTATTTTCTAAAAATTGTTTATTTACGGCTACAGTCAAGATGCTGAATTATTATTAGGTTTTTAAACCACTAGGATTATCTTGAACCACTATAAAATATAGTCGTTTTAAAGTACTGGATTGCAAACGGAACAGTGTGTCCATAATGAGTTAATATTACTAAAGTTAATGATGTTGAAATGTTTAAATTTAATTTAATTTTCATAATTTATAAACTTGTCAAAAGTTCTCAAGGGGTTAATAATTAAATGTCAGGGGTTAATAATTAATTTTAATGTCATAAAAAAGACCTTGACAAATTGTTGTTCATATTGTTTGTATTTATTATGTTTTAAATATTTTAGAAATGTGAAAGGTAGAGTTTACAACTGTATTTGTTTATAGCATGTATGGGCTTTTTCAAATTTTATTTCGTCAAGTTTTATGAATTGAAAAAAACGTTGTACAGGGTTTGGATGACTATACTTGAAGGATATGACGTGCAAAGTTTTACATTGAAAAGTCTTCACCTTAAGAATTAGTGGTCATCTAAAATTCGAAAAATTAAAAAAAAAAACGACTTGAAACTTGCAATAGTTTTTTCATTCTTCTCGTTTTCTCTGTAATAGTTTTTAGCTTTCAGATCCAAACCAATACCAAATGTAGTCGTCACTAGACTTGGAGGATATATCCACAAAAAAAAAATTTTTTGATATCGCTGCTAGGTGAAAAGTTGCATGTTGGTTTACAAGTGAAACCAAAATTTTCCGAATTTTGAACTTTTTGAAAATTTTAAATAGGGTTTTTGCGCCGTTTAATCAAAATGAGTTTTAAGCGCAGAATTATGAAAACGGCGTAATTTTATAAAGTTAGAGGTATATCAAGTTGGTGTCAGCGCACCAATAACGTATCACGGACATCACAAACTTAAAAGAAATTAGCGTAAATTTTTTGAAAATGTATCTTTTTTGCGTCTGACAATCTGAATTGTCTTTTTAGTTGGCTAGTGTATTGCGTGATGTGAGTAACTTCATAAAGTACACCTCCGAGGCGAAAACGCACTTTAAAATTTTTAAACGCAAAAATTTTATGAACTTTTGAAAATTTTTGCAAAAAAACAATTTTTTTTTAAGCTTTTTTTTATATCAAAACATGGCATGGGAATATGTTTAGGTATCTAACTAGATTCTTCGCGATGGACTAAACTGATAAAGTGCAAAAAAAATAAATTTTTTTCAATCCTGGCGCGTGTAGCGGCAGTTTTTTCCAAACACATTTCGCTTTGTGACAACTAAAGCGCTGTATCAATTCCGCTCAAACGTACATCGAATGGAAGACTTTACTGAGCTTGATTCTAAAATCGAAAACGCACCAAAAAATTTTAAGGATTTAAAATTTTATGGAGGAGACAAAATGTTTCTAACCTTAAAAAGCATCCTTGTATGAAATATTTGATTTTGAAAATTTAAAAGAATTATTTTTGAATTTGGGTTAATACGTAACCCAGAATACCAACAAGTATTTTATAATCGGTCCAATATTAATATTTGCAAAAAAACGCGTTTTTTTTTGAACCTCTAGAAAGTGAGACTATATTTTTAAACAATATTCAAGAGGGCGAACTTAACAAATTTCAACAAAACAACTGAAACATAATACCGCGAAAACCGCCAAATTACCGCCGATCTAAGAATAAATATTTGAGTTTCAATTCAGTTTATTTTATTTATGTGCGTGAACAGTCGTGAATAAAAATTAGTAAAATGGCTTCAGATTATACATTAAAAAACGTGAATTTCGTAAAAACTGAGAAGCGAAACAAATTAACCGGTAAAAGACGCGAATATCGCCAATCTGAAAAAATAAAAAGCAAAAAAAAAACAAAAAAATCGCAAATTGGTGTAAGAAAGTCAGTTAGGTATTCGGTTTTAAATAACAATAATAATAATAATAAAAACAATACCATCAAAACAAAAAATTGCGGATTAAAAAAAGTTGAAAACGGCTTAGAATTTATCACTGGAACCCAAAATTTAACTAACGAAACGTTAGTTACAACTTCCAATTTGCAGAACAATTTTACAAAGTTTCAAAGGTAACAAATCAAAATAGCAAAAAATCATGAGTGGCAAAGTTTAAATGGTTATATCTCTTAAACCATTAGCGATAGGCAAATAGTTTTTTCCCAAAACATTACAAACTATGTCTTATACTAGCCGTAATTTTTTAAAATGTTTAACAATTTTAAATACATTTTTATATGCATACACGGTCAAAAAAAAATTTTTTTTATTTTTTTTTTTCAGTGTATTTTAAAAAGTATTGAAGCTTTTACAAATATTTTAATGTGCTAAGAAAGCCCTTAAGGGGTTATCCTTTTTCAATTTTAACAGAAACTGTAATTTTAATATTTTTTTTTTAATTTTGAACTTAAAACCGCCGTAAAATTTGCGCCGCTTAATAAAAATGATTAACGCGAACGGATTTCACACGCTAAAATATCGGCTTATACACACACAAATCGACATTGATGTCAGACAAAAAAAAAAACTTAAAAAAAAAATGTCTAAGTGCTGTAAATTTTTGAAGTTGCCCGTATATAGATTAGGTTTATATTACGTTGCATGTATGAAGAAATTTGAAATTTGGATTATCGCTTAGCCCTGGACAGATTATTGTGTAACTTGGTCTAAAACTAATATGGTGTAAATTTGTGCTAATTCGGATAACTTTAACCGTGGACCCTAGAGGTTAAAGTTCAGATTTTACGAAATACTGTATTTTTAATCGTATTTTACTTGTATAAATCCTTATTTTTCCCAGTATTCTGGTGAAATTTGGTAAAATTATTGATTGAATATACAAAATTATAATCTGAAATATTTTTTGAAAAAATTAAAACTACTATTAGCATTATTTTTGATTTCTTTTTTTAAATTCGAAACGGGAATAAAATCGCGAGTTAACGCAATTTGAAGGAACTGAAAACGGTAGTGAGTAATTTATATCCAAATTTTTACAAAATCAAACAATTTTTGATAAAAAAAATAAAACTTAAAAGACCAAATCATTAGAAAATTAAAATAAATTAAAACATAACATTTAAAACTCAATTATGAAAAGAGCTGCTTATTTCAAAATTTAATCATTTTAGAAATTTAAAAATATTAAATTATTGTCAATTAACTGCTATTCATTTAACATATTTACTACATTAATTTAACTATAAAACAAATATTTTCAATTTAGATATCATTATAAATATTTTATCTCCTCATCGACATAGAAATATTTAAAATTTATATTTTAATACCTTGATAGTTTAGATGGTTGTCTGTTCCATTCAATTTTGTGTGCAGTAAGTAGCAACTAATGTCAATCCATATAAAGTGTATAATTTTTTGTTTGTTTGCAATTTCACAATTTATTGATAATTGCTACTGATAACAATTTGTTAGAGCAAAAAACTTTTGAAAATTATTGTAATTTAATGATTGAAAAAAAAATACTCAATAGTTATAAAATCAATTTAAATTATTAATTACATTAAATGACTTGCGAAAGTCATTTATTTAAATCATTTTAAAAATGAATGTGTAATAAAAATACATATTTAATTTAATTATTTTTATTTTTGCAAAAAAAAATTATTAGATAAGATTATATTCGAGGGAATCTTGTTTAAGGAAAACACATACAAATTTATAACAAATTTTAATTTAGTATTTATAGGTACACTCAAAAAAGAAAAAGTCAGTAAAGTTAGCAAAAAAAAAAATTAGTGAGTCAGCAAAATTTTTTCAGGGAAGATCCTTGCAGAAAAATTGCTAACATTAGCAAAAGAGATTTGCAGAAAATCAGTGAGCTGATTCATATTGAAGTTAATTTTTTGACTTTTTTAGTTTCAGATTAAAAATTTATGTATAATTTGAGAGTTGTAGTTTAATTTCAATTGGAAGCTTTAAAAGGCCATAAAATGACTGAAATCGTTCTGACGCAGACCCAAAATCAAACTGCCGGCTTCTATGGTTCTATAACTTATGAATATGTCAAACTTCATACTTTTACGTCATCAGATGGCTTCAGAAGGTTCTGAAAGACAAACACACACACTTGTTTACTATCCAAATTCTTAGCTTTCTAAAGGTACGTCTAATTAATAAATTTTACCGCATAAGAAAGCTGTGAATATGGTATATGGTAAAAAATTGTTTCTGTCACGCCCCCTAGCCCCGGTGGTCAGTACTATAAGTATGCCAATTCTTTTCGGTGGTCAGTACTATAGGTATGCTAATTTTAAGCTTTTTAGGCCGACTGGTGGCTCTAATTAGTTCTGGAGAGACAAACTATTATATAGATAGATAGTGCCTCATAGGCAAAACTCTCAATTTGTCAAACATTTTATATGGCTGCATGGCTTTCCGAGATGAACTCAAAGTCCAACTTTTAGTAGAATATGTGAATACATTTGAAAAGTATATGTGCAAAAAATCAGCCAACAATTTGTATACCAATGATAAAATATTTAAACCAAAACGTAGGTTTTAGTTAGGAAAACTTTTGCAAATATAAACATTTTTAGCTGAAAATTTGGAAACATACTTCTGAAATATATTTACATATCATACTAAAAGCTGGAACTTGGGGTCTTCCTGAAAAGCTATGTTGCTATGTAAAATTTTAACCAAATTTCGAATTTTGCATAAAAAACTCTTTCATAACCTTTTTCTTACTGATATAACTCCACTTAAATGACTCTTTTTTCCACTGTGTGAACATTTGATTATTTCGATTAATTACTTAGAGATATAATTCGCGAAAACGAAAAAAAAACGCTTAACAGCGAGTTTGATTTTAATCAAGTATGTACCATAAAAATTGATACAGGGATTGCCCGTAGATTTCGATAGAAAGAAATCAGATTTATTGCATTTGCAAATCTTTGTACCCATATAAAAAAAGAGCACAAAGATGCGCCAAACTTTAAAGTCATTGTGTTGAAAAGCTGTACCATAGATTAAAAAATAAAATACGTCATTAAATTCAGCATGCCCGAAATATATAGAATTGATATTCAGAATCTTATTAATTTTTTTGGAGCCATATAAATGTAGCAGTATTTCAATAAAGTGTACACTTAAAATACCATGTAGGTAAAGACCACTGCAAATGTAGTTAAAACAAATGAAGGACGACTTACATTTCAGTAAATTCAACTAACATTGTCATCTGTTTTTATTGTTCAAAAAGTAAACCACAACTGTAGTAAAAATTAACCACGTATGTAGGAAAAAATAAAAAAACATTTCTTTGTAGAGCAGTACACTCAGGGAACTTCTGCTGTAAATATTTGTCGTTGTTTGAGTTGTAATACAGTATCTTTATTTTTAAGTGAAAAAAAAAACAATCAGCTGTAGAAGAAATTTCATTTTTGACTACATTTGTAGTTTAATTTTAAAAACAAACCACATCAAATTACTGTATTATGATTTTACATTCATTTTATAACGTAGTTTTTTTTAATAAAAAAATAAATAAATGTTTTTTTTGTTTTTTTATTTTTTACTACATTTGTGGTTCATTTTTACTACACTTGTGGTTAATTTTTTGTACAGTTAAAAAGTTTACTGAAATCTAAGTTGTCTTTGTCTCAAGTGAAATTTGATTTGTTTTTAACTACGTTTGCAGTGATCTTTCAATAAAAAGTAGCCATTGTTTAAAGTTTGACTAAAAACGGAATACATTTTAGCATTTTTCGACTTTGTGTATTTAAAAAATTCATGGACGAATCGGTATAATTTTCGAAAATTATATATGAACTAATTTTTAACATTGAAATAAAGTTGTGGGTGGTGAATTAGAATGAGGCTGAAGATGACATAGTCGCTTAGGTCGAAAGTGCGTCAGTTCCTCTAGCGCTGATCCCCACAAGATTTCTTTTATCTTCTCTTAACAATTAGTGTTTTCTATTTGTAATACAAACATTTAATTATGATCTCAAACCTGACAATTCAAAATAAAAATGAAATGTTTTTATATATTTTCATCTTTTTTAAAATTGTTTTTGAAAAAGACTTCATCAGGCAATAACGCTAAAATACCTCTATATTGTTTTGAAAAAGGCTTCATTGGAAAAGGTCAAAAAAAAATTTTTTTTTAATAAGTATTTGTTAACTCTAAATAAGATTTTCTAGTTTTTTTTATTGGCGATTGTTGCGAAGATGTTGAGCTATTTTAGAGGTTTCAATTCACTTAATTATCTTTATATATAAATCAGGGATGGCAGGCAATAACGCTAAAATACCGTTATAACTTAAAAACTCTTTACTCTGACTATCGTTATCCCTATAATACCGTTATCGAAATAACTAATATACCGTTACCGCCAAAATATCGTTACCCATACCGATAAATGTACTTACTGGTTTAAAAACGAAGCAATTGGTCCATAATGAGTTAAGCTAATTCAGTTTCTGTCTTTAGATTTTTATTGGCATAGCAATATGAAGTAAACAGTTAATAGCAATTAAAAATAAAATATATTATTAATAAAGTAAAACAAATAAATAGATATCTATTTAAATTAAAAAAAAAAAAGCAACCATAAAGTAGTCGTATAACGAGTTATTTTAAAATAAAATAACATGAATGAATGAATGCATTCATAGAAGCTACACATTTGCAAATAAAAACAGACATAAATTTAAATAAATATTGAAATGATAATTATAAAAACATTACGATATTGTCTTACTAAATGTAGATAAAAAAAAATACAACAGCAAATTGTGTATAAACATCCCAGTGTAGAAAAACATTACCAACATTATATAAGTACATATTTGGTAATGGCAAGTACTTAGAATTACAAATATCATTACTTTTATATCGAGATGTTGAGCAAAATAATGACATATCATTACTAAACACCTTACAAAAAATATAAAAATATGTGGTTACCTATATCCTTACCAGTATGCATAAAAATAATGAGTCTAAACATAAATTTAATAAAAACAATTGTTTTTTTATTTGAGTTTGAATTTTAACGTCTTTTTCAGACAATTGCAATTAATGCTATAATTAACATGCAATTTTTTTTAATTTAATTGTGAAGGGCGTGGTAGAGAAGAATGAGTGTATTTTCTAAAAATCATAACTTCAATTTTTTCTGAATCAGACTGCGTAGTTTCTGGTATTGAACCTTCGTCAGTGACATTGTTTTTTTGAATTTTTGAATAATGTAATATTTGTTATGTTTTTATTTGTTCGATTGCGTCTATATGAAATTTTCTGCGCAATCACTGAGCGTGGTATAGATAAACTGATTTCTAATGCCACATGCACTCGCACTACATGTTAGACAGAGCGCTTTAGCCCTCTGAGCTATCGTCAGGTCGAGTTTTGTTGTGATTAAAACTAGTTTTATTCAATACACGGTGTTTTTGTTCTTGCATACACAACAGTTCTACTTTTAGAAACTTACCTCACTCTAAATTTTTAATTTTAATAAAAAGGTACCCACACGGGATTCGAACCCGGGCCTCCATGTAGTCAGTCAACCACTCTACTATCTGAACTATCTTGACATGTTATACTTGATAGATTAAAACGTAAATGACTTGCTTGCAGAAAATGTCATTTCTTTCCAGCTTACAAAAAATCATAAATATGTATATGTACTTAGCGAAAAAATAATGAGTCTAAAAAAAGATTTTCAAAAAATGTTTAGATCATTACTTTATACTTAAAATAATGTTAAAAATAAGCACTTATGGTTAAGGCCTTATTTTTTGTATTGAAATAGTGGGTATATTAACTAGTTATTAGTAAGTCCTTATTATTTGTGTTAAAGTAATGCAGAGAGTAAGCTGGTATCATTTTTGGTAATAAAAATAATGACATGTCATTACCGTTTCTACACTGGGGCAAAAAAATTAATTTTTTTTCAATAAATAAACAAAATATTAACCCTTAAAAGAGAAAATAAAAAAGAACGGAAGTTAACATAGAACATTTAAACCTCGATTAACGTAGTAATGTTTTTTAAGTTTAATATAATATATGAAGGGCTTATTGCAAAAACTTGATATGCCACATTTATTATTTTTTGGATTTTCGCTGTTTTACAGAAAACCATTGATTAATTTTTATTAGATGTCTTGCTTAAACACTTATTACAAGTACATAGTAGATAAACGTTCCATAAAAATTATATTTTGTGCAATTTTTCAACCTTTAAAAGGCGAAAAGAAACTAAAAATAAAATGTGGCTTATCAAGTTTTTACAATAAGCCCTTCATATATTTTTTATAAGTTTAATATAGTGTTTAATATAAGTTTAATATAAGTTTAATATAAGTTTAATATAATAGTTTATTATAAGTCTTTAATATAAGTGCCCAATTTTGCGAATCATACGAGAAAAATCTCAATGTAACGAGTATTTCTATTTAAACAAATATTAAAATAGTCTGAATAAAAAAAAAAAATAAAAAGGATTTTTCGAACCCGAAAGAAATGGTACAACTCTTAATACCCTGAAGGCACATTTACGCTTTAAAAGTTTAATAATTAAAATAATACCTGCAAAACCACAACAACAAACAACCAGATACAAAATGATAGATACCAAATGGATAATAAAAATTAAAACTGGTTCAGATTACCGTCTATTGTTGTCACATTAATTAAGTTGTTTTTTGTTACTTTAAATACGTACACTCAAAAAAATAAGTTAGTAGAAAAGTTAGTAAAACGTCTTGTAAATCAGGTATACTATTTTTTAGCAAATATTTTTGCTAAAATCGTGTTTTCAGCTAAAATTTTTGTTATACTTATTCAGCACTTAACTGTTTTATACTAATGCTTTACTAATATACTAATGTTTTACTAATTAATTTTGCTAAAAAAAATTGTGCTGATAAGCAGATGTCGCGGCATGTCAAGATGTAGTAGAGAAGAGGAAAATGATATTAAAAAGTACAACTCTAACAAGACAAGTAAAAAAATCAACCATGAAAAAACATATACAGACATGTAGACAGAGTAAAGAGAAAGACAAAAACACACATCTTAGGTAGATTTGTATGGTTTCTTTTTCTTATTGCAAAAAAAGGGTTGTTTTTTTCGTTTCGTTTGTTTTGTTTATTTTTTCGTTTCGTTTCTAGAATTATCTTCGGCAGTTTCGTCATAGCATCATTAAGACAACCATTGATGTAAGTAGTTGAAAGAAAATTTTTGTTATGTTATATATATTTATTTCTATATATTTTCAGATATTAAATTAATTCATGTCGTCAATGTGGGAAAATTAAAATTGTTATATTTCGTTATTATAGTAAATTATTTTTAAAAGAATCACAAAAATATGTTTTATGATTTTCAGCAAATAAATTAACTAAATTACAATTTTTCTACAAATTTTTTGCGTTTTTTTCAGTCTACTAAAATTCAGCAAAAAATTTATTAATTTTTACCAACGCTTTTTTATTTCTAATCTACTAAGTGTTAGCAAAACTTTTGCTGAATCTACAAATTTTGTTGCTAAAAATCAGCTCGCTGATTTTCAGCAAAAGATTTTGCTGACATTAGCAACTTTTTTGCTAGCATCCTCCTGACTAAAATTTTGCTGACTCAGCAAAATTTTTTGCTGACTTTACAAACTTTTTTTTATGAGTGTACAAATGAGACTTTCCATACCGACTGTGCCACTAGAGGAAAAATAATGTCGGATTAATGTTAAACTTTTAATATTTATTAGCTTATAAAGGGTGTTTTTTATACAGGTATAAAACTTTAAGTTTACAACACTTTTTTAACTGTCGGGCCATTTTGTCAGCTGTCAAGTGATTTATGTTTAGTTTGGTTTGGCATTTCAACATGAATAGACTGACGCTTGAACAACGCTTCCAAATAGTGCAAATTTATTTTGAAAGTAATGGTTCTGTTCGAAATACGAATCGCGCATGAATTTTGTTTAGCGAAGAAGCTCACTTTTGATTAAATGGATACGTCAATAAACAAAACTGCCGTATTTGGAGTGATGTTAATCCTCAAGTGTATGTTGAGACACAGTTACATCCATAAAAACTGACTGTTTGGTGTGCTTTATGGGCTGGTGGAATCATTGGTGCGTACTTCTTTAAAAACGATGCTGGTCAGAACGTTACAGTCCATAGAGCCATGATTACTGACTTTTTCGTTCATCAATTGAACAACCATGATAGTTGTAAATTTAGTTGTAAATTTATTTATTTAGTTGTAAATTTATTTATTTATTTATTAGTAAAAACAGTACAACAAGAATAAATTCTTATACATATTACAGTACTGCAAATATATTGTTATAAATATTGTAATGTATAATAAAAAAAAACAAATGATATATTTAAATTAAATGGATTCATAACACCTAGTGGCACCATAATGAAAGTTTTTGCAGGAGCTGTGGTTTCAACAAGACGGCGCAACATGTCACACAGCTTGTGCCACAATTGATTTATTGACCGCATAGTTTCACGTTTCTCACCCGTGAACTGGCCTACAAGATCGTGCGATTTAATGCCGCTGGACTATTTTCTGTGGGGATATGTGAAGTCGCTAATCTACGCCGATGAGCCCGAAACGATTGACCACTTGGAGGATAACATTCGCTGCGTTATTACCAAACATACGGCCACAAATTTTGGAAAAAGTCATCGAAAATTGGACCTCCAGATTAGAATAAGTTCGAGCCAGCCGTGCAGCATATGCCAGAAGTCATATTTAACTTATAATGCCAGAAGATTGTCTTTCGAATATAGTAAATTTCATGTCAATTTAAAAAATTCAACTTTGTTTTATTCCATTTCACAGTTATATGCCTCTATAAAAAACACCCTTTATCATACACATAAAACATGAAAGAACTTTTTTAATTCTTCCAAAAAGTAGACAAAATAGGTGTAGGTAAATGTGGAATATAAAAATAATTTCTAAATTTAAAAATATTTAACCACGCCTATTTCGTCTACTTTATGAAAAAACTTAAAAAGCTGTTTCATGTTTTATTCGTATAATATATGCTAATAAAAACCGTAAGTTTAATATTAATCCGACACACCTTTTCTGTAGCGGAGATGTTGATATGGAAAGACTTATATGTGTGTTTTGGTTTTAACAAGCATGCAAAACAAAAATATAACAAAAACTGTTAAATTCAATTAAAACAAGTGACAAATGAACAACTAATTGTAAGTAAAACAGCATGAAACATTTATGTATCTACATTAGGATGACCCGTAAATAATGAATTTTAGATGATAATTATAATTTATGATTAAATATATATAACAATTTGACGCTACCCCAAAGGAAAAGGAGTAGTCAATTGCCCTTACAGGACATATCACGTGACTATTTCAAACACGACTTATCACAGAATTGGTGCACTCATTAAAAAATGTTAGTAGAAAAGAAATTTAAACGATTTATTTCCTAATTTACAGTTTTGTACTAATTTTTAGCACAAAATCATTTTTTAATAAAGAATTTTTCCCTTTTTAGGAACGTTCCCTAAAGTGGTTTTTTTTCGTGTTGTTGCATGAATTTGTTCAAACTGTCAACTGTCATAGAGTTTAATTTCCGCTAACACTATTTTAAAAACGTTTTGATTTGAATGTACACATTTTTCTTGGCTTTAGTGTTTTGTTGAAAAAAAAGCAATATAAAGTGCAATTTTTCATAACCAGAAAAGGTTTTAAAGAATTTTCCAAGTCGTATTTTTGTAAACGGTAAGAATTTTATTCACAGTTTTTATTAAAGAATTGATTATAAAAAACAAATATAATAAATAAAACAAAAATTTTAAAAATTAAATTTTCGTAATGTTCCCTAAAGGGGATAGGGAGGGAAGTTTCGAACCACAAATACTCAAAAAAAGGCAAACAAGCCTACATCCAGAGCTTAAAACAAAGATTTTATGTTGTATTTTAGATATTTCATGTTTATTATCTTATTTTTTGATTTTTTTTCCCAAGTTTTAGTCTTTTTTAAATAGTTTACGCAACACTTTAACTGTTGTTGTTAAGTTAGCATTACATATCCCAGCAAAATCTTTCATTACCATGTAAGTGGTTATATAATGAATATAAATAAACACATTATAATTTGGCGTCAGTACTAGTTATTTTTGTGTGACGAAGTCGTTTTTATAAGCGCTCAAGCTTACGCGAGTCTTATTATTTTATTACAAATATTATGTATTTTTGCCAACTATTTTTTGTTTAATTGCTGATAATTAGGGCAAGGAATTTCATGCAAATGCATGTTTTTAGTCAGTATCCCAAAATATATTTTGACCAAATACTTTTCCGAATCAAAGAATTTGCACCAAAATGGCATCGATTAGTTGTTTCATATTTTTGGATATTTTGTAAAAAATGTATTTTTTGCATATTTTGTCATTTTTGTTACATATTTTCAATTTAATTTCATATTTTGTAAAAATTAATATTAAGTTTTAATTAAAAATAAACAAAATAAAAAATTTGTAACCCTGAACATGGCATATATGTATGTAGTTTTCATTGGTTAGACATTTATATTGGATTTAAATTTTAAAGCAACAAGCTCTAGTAATAAATTGTTTTTTAAAAATCCAAAAATTATACGTGCATTTTTTTTGATTTTTAGTGCATATTTTTCGATTTTAGTGCATCTTATTAGTTTTTTTGTGCATATTGCAATTTAAATGCATATTTAAAGCACATATTTCGGATTATTTACAGCAATTTTTTTTAGTTGCAGAAAATTCCTTGCCCTACTGACATGTATAAGGGTAAGCCTTATTATTTAAAAACTCGTAACCACATGTTTTTCAGTTGTTTATATGTATACCAATAACAAATTATTTTCGTAAGAACTTATTTTTTGTTTTCTTGTAATGGTAAGCAAGGGTAAAAAGGGTATTTTCATGAAGCAATTATGTGAAACTACTTACAAAACGACCTCTTCGAACAAAAATAATGACTTTTGACGGCGAATTATATGCAGTTGGCCATACTACAACTGCTAATTATTTAGATACTGGTAATGAGAATCCATTGCTGAGATTTTTAGGGATGGTAACCCCTTCAGCAGCTTTAAACTATAAAGAAAATTTAAATACATTTTTTTGATTTGTTTTGTACTGATTTGAAAATTGTTATATGATCTAAACAGGTTAAGTTTTCTGTAGTTTAAACGAGCTTAAGATCATTTATTTATTAATTATTTATTTCCACTATTTCGTCTCCACATTTGGTGACTTCTTCAGGGAACAATTATTACAATTTAAAAAACTTGGTTTAATAATTAAAAACTTATATAGATATAACAATTTTTTTTAAAAAAGGCCTGAAATCAAAAATATTTTCTGTCAATATGAAAAAATAAAACTATTCCAAAAATCAAAATTAAATAAAAATAAAAATATCACAGAAAACAAAAATAATTATAATAATATTTAAAATCTTAACTAGAATATTGAAATACATATCGCACACCTAGTTCAAAAGTGACTTAACTCAAAATTTTAATTTTTGGGGTTTATATGCTTAAACTATGCACAATACACTTGTTTATCTATAAACAAAATATCAGTGTATTTTTTTATTGTTAACTGTTGCTAAAAAACAGTTATGTCTTTCTTTATGATTCAATTGGTATAAAGTTGCAAATATTTTTTTTCGATTTCTGAAAAATTAAAAATTTTGAGTTGAGTCACTTTTGAACTAGGTGTGCGATATGTATATTATTTAACATCATAATTATTATCTTAGTTTCTATTAACTAAATGTCTGTAATTTTGTGCAACATTTGCTATGTCTGTCTTATAGTTAATGCGTTGTGTAAATTGTACTTTCACTATTTGTAACATTTCTGTGTTTGTAAGTATTCTCTGTGTTCTATATATAGCCGAAAAATGTCCAAGAAGATAACCTATAAGCTGATGAATTTGGATTTGGAATATTTCACTTAGGTATAGAAATGTTTCGATCATCAGTTGGTAGCACTTAGATCAAAAGCAAACTTTGATAATAAAAAAAAAATAATTACTATAAATATTTTTCCCTTCATAAGTACACTCACAATATTTTTCTGCAAAGACTACTGAATATACACATTAAATTAATTGAAAATCAGTTAAAAAAAGGACTACTTACTTTTCGTTTAAAGCAATTATATTTTTTAGTTTATTTTTAACTGTTGAAAAATTAATTGACAAAATCGATAAAAACAATAGATTGTTTTCATTTATTTCAATACTCTTTTGTTTAAAATAGAAAATTTTAACTGAATATTTTAACTATTATCGAAAGTCCGTTTTTTGTTTATTTTTTTCTTGAATAACAGATAGAGAGTTAAAAAATATATTTCTTTGGGAATTTACCTGTATATTCCATTGAAACAACTTTAGAGATTCAATTTTTAAATAACTATTGAACTTTTATGGAAAAGTTCTTGTGAGTGTATCACAAAAGAAACACCCAATAATCGTGTCGACTGGTGTTATTTATGTTTTGAGTTAAAATTGAATAAATTAAAGAATGTTTTAGACTTTAAGTTTTTGAAAACTAATATACAATCGATGAACTAATTTCTAGCAGAAATATACATTTTCATATTTATTCAGCAAACATAACAATCACAAATATAAAAGATTAGGCTTTTTTTCTACACTCAAAAACAAAAAAAAAAAAAATCAGTAAAGGCAGCAAATTCCTATTTTGCTGTTATTATCAATTGTCCTCCAAGGATCCTCCCAGCAAAAATGTGGCTGACTTTAGATACTTTTTTCGAGTGTATATTAAAATAATTTTTGAAAAAGGTCGCATCAAAATAAGTAAAAAATTTATTTTTTTTAAATAATTATTTCGGGATAACAATTTTCCAAAATTTTGTTTATTCACGATTGTAGTCAAGATGTTGATTTATTTTAGGATCTTTAAACAACTTTATTTTCTTTATCCAGTAAAAAAATACAAAAGTTTAAATGTATTGGGTCGAAAAAGGAACGCTGTGTTAATAATGAGTAATGCCCACTGTCCCCATGTGAGGATTCCTTGATTTTTTTAATTTAATAAATTTAGTTTCCTAACAGCCAACTTTTTATAGAAATTAAAACATTACAAATCTTTTCCAATGCGAATTTTTTACCTATTTGAAGGAAACTAGGCGTATAAGTGTTGCGTTTGTGGTAGACTGCAATAAACGTAAGCAGCGATCGTAATTACTATTCCTTTTATCATAAAAGTCAGATACAAAAAGATATTTTGTGACTTTTAATTTTTCGAGTACAAATAAAAGTTATTTTTGACTTTTATTTTTTTGATCAATAATAATTTTTTTGAACAAAAATAAAAGCTATTTTTTGATTTTTATTTTTTTTTTTTTTTTGGGCAAAAATTTATTTTATGATATGTATTTTTTTAAGCTACTTTTCTCTATTCTTGTTTTAAAATTTATGACAATTAAAAATCCCTACGAATGTAATTTTTTTTTTTTGGGATTCCTCACATGTTGAATCGTTTGATATGAGCTTTTCGAAACTAAAAAAAAAAAAAAAAACTTTTATTCTTGCTCGAAAAAATAATAACTTTTATATTTGCAAAAAAAAAATTAAAAGTCAAACAATAACAGTTATTTTTGCTCGAAAAACTAAAAGGCACAAAATAATTTGTATTTTTTGATAAAAAAAAAAAAAATAAGGTCAAAATATAACTTTCAAAAAAAAAAATTTGATATACATGTGAAGAGTAGTGTAAAAACATGATAAGCCACATTTGTTGTTTTATGAATTTCCGCTGTTTTCTAGACATTCATTGATTTATATGTATATGATAGGGATCTTGCTTAATCAATTATTACAAGTTTCTAGAGTATATACTTCCTGCAAAAATCATATTTCTTGCATTCTTTCAACATTTAAAAGGCGAAAACAAACTAAAAAAGAAATGTAGCTTATCAAGTTTTTACAACATGCCCTTCATATGTTCAAAAAAATAAAAATCCAAATTTTAAAAAGACGAGCATTTTATGAAAAACTTCTACACAAGGATCAATATGGTATACTTGAATCAGTTCTCCGAAATTTGCCTCTATATGATTTTTTTGTTTAAAAATTTATAAATGACTGTTATTTTCGGTCGCTGCTCATACGCCTTGTATATTATGATAATTATGATAATGTTTAACAAAATTGGTCATAACTTCGGAAATTATCCATGAATTTTCTCAATATACAAATTGTTTTTTTTTTTTGTTAGGATATAGGCTTCGAGCATAAAATAAAAGAAACAATTTTTTATCTGACTTCTTTTTTTGTTTTTACAATACTTAACATTTTTGAAAATATTTGTATTGGCAAATTGAGATTTAATTTACTGAACCCATTAAACCAAAAGTTTATTTCTCAGTTGAATGGCTTTCGAACTAGTATATCCATATTAATTTTAAATCTTCGTATTTACTACAAAAACTCCTATTTACTTGAAAAATGTTGTACTCGGTCCTAAGGAGGTTAAAAATATAAATGTTGAACAACAAAGTAGTAGTAGCGCCAAGTGTTAGTTTGCAAAGTAAAAATACACTTTCATGCCTAAAACCACGATGATGCTGATAATGATAATTTTCCACATTATATTTTGTATAAACTGCCACAGTAAAAAATAATAAAAATAAAAAAATAAATCTGTAGTATGTAGGCATGAGTCAGTCTCAATTAAGTTAGAAAAACTAATAGAAAAAAAAGGAAACAACATGAATATTTTCCATATAACAAATTTACAAACTCACATGACGGCAAAAATAAAAAATAAAAATAAAATCTAAATTAATCTCATAAAAATTGTTTTGCTGCTGTTGTTACTTTTCTTTGTAGTCAGTTGTTATTTAATTTTAAGTTTGCAAAAAAATACTTTAATCAATTTAGAAATTCCACGAAATTACTTGTCATTCATTTAAAAGAATACAAATGTATAATGAAAACATGTAGAGAAAGACAAATAAACTTAAGTCGTACTAAGTGTTGCCAGGTTTGACGATTTAACATGATTGGCAATAACGATTTTTTTTTAGAAATGTTGAGGTTAAGAAGAAGAGTAAATAGACAAAACAAAAAAATAAAAAGTAGAAAAAAACAAAAAACGTGTATTGAATATCCACCAAAGGTGGGCCTTGCACATAACAAACAAGTTTTCAATTTATTTTTTGATTAATGGTGATAATCTTTTACTTCGAGCTCATATATTAATTAGTTCTCATGTAGTGAGTAAACTAGTTTATATGAATGTTTGATGTTTGGTATGGGATTGTCACTTCTTTCAAAACGTGTTCTGATGATGTGAACGTAGAAAATTCCCGAAATAGATCTATCAACACATACCTGAAAAGGTCAAATAATAAATTTGAAAACAAAAAAACTCTATAGATTATTTGTTAGGACAATATCCTAATAAAGAAATATAGAGTATGGCCTCGAACTTGAATAATTTTCATTTTCATTGCATCGAAAAAACATAAATTTTATTTTTAATAAAAATTATATCAAACTAGTAAACGTTTTTCTCTAAAAAATTTATAAACGCTATTAATTTTTAAATCAGACTATACTAGTTTCTGCCTGTTTTTATGGACAGGCGTCAACAGTGATTTTGCATTTAAACTGAATAATTATTTGTGTCTTATAATTGTCAGATTGTCTCTATTTGATACATTTTTTCAACAACCTGCCGGCTGTAAGAATCAAACCTGCATTTCTTCTTACATTACAAACGTAACAATACCAAGTTATGACCGTTTAGCGATCACACCCAAGTATGGCCTCGAATGTAATGCAGCGAAATTGCAGTTTTTCTTTCCTATTAGCTTCTCTGTTATTGCATATTATACTCAGAAATGAGAACACTAACAAACACAAATATTCTATTTTTAGATTTTTGTTTAGTTTTCTAATCTCCTCCGTCTCTATTTCACAAGGTCACCAGATTGACGTATGGTTTTTACGTTCAATGTTTAAGTTGAGACATCGCCACAGGGCAAATTTTATAATGTATTTTAGTACAGTGTTATTTTTTTACCCAAAATAATTAAATGACTATTGGACGATTTTTGCTTCCAAAATTACTATTTTTTGGCAATAGCTTAATATGCCAGCAAAACATAATTATTTGGCATTCTTATAAAATCGCCGGGGATCTATATCGTCCATTCCATAATAGGTCGGCCAAAATCGGGGGTCATTTAAATTACTTTATATTTTGTACACGTATTCTCTAGGATGTCTAGTAGTCACTACCGTGTTCAGTTTTTGCAAATTTAATAAACACGAGTTTTTACACTGGTTTTTAATTATTTAAAAAATCAAAAAAATGCTTAAAGTAGTGAACTTTGAAGAGCCATATTTCCCAAAGTAGATAGACTATTGCAAAGATTTAAAAAGCATATGAAAGTTGAAATTGTCTACTCTACACTCGAATAAAACAGTTAGTAAAGTCAGCAAAAAATTTTGCTGAGTCAGCAAAATTTTAGTCAGGAGGGTGCTTGCAAATAATTGCTAATGTCATCAAAATCTTTTGCTGAAAATCACAACAAAATTAGCAGATTCAGCAAAAGTTTTGCTAAAACTCAGTAGAGTAGAAATTAAAAAACCCTTGCTAAACATTAATAAAATTTTTGCTGAATATTAGTAGACTGAAAAAAACTCAAAAAATTTGTAGAAAATTTTTATTTTAGTTAATTTATTTTGCTGAAAATCATACAACATATTTTTGTGATTCTTTTTAAAATAATTTACAATACGTTACAAAATATAAAAATTTTCATACTCCCACATTGACGACATGAATTAATGTAATATCCGCAAATATATAGAAATAATAATATATATAAGGTGGCGCAAAAATAACCTTTCGATGCTTTTTTTTTATTATGTATTTATTATGTATAGCATTTTCTGATAGGAGGATTACTTTTGTGCCACCTTATATAACATAAACAAAATTATCTTTCAACTACTTACATCAATGGTTGTCTCAATGATGCTATCTTTTAAAGGAACGCTAATGCCGCAGAGAATTATAGAAACGAAACGAAAAAAATAACAAAATGTAACATAACAACCCTTTTTTTGCAATAAGAAAAAGGAAACATAAAAATCTACCTGCGAGGTATGTCTTTGTCTTTCGCTTTAGTTTGTTTACCTGGTGTATTTGACTACAAATACATGTTTATCTTTTTTAAATTTATATATTTTATTTTGACTTTTATTTAATTAATAGACAATTACTTTCACAAGCCGGTGAAAACGCAAAATTTAAGTTGTTTCAATCCACAATTTTGTTTTATGTATGAAAAAGAGATACAAACTCTTCCATGGCTGCTTTTTTATGTGTATTACTAGAGTTGTACTTTTTAGTATAATTTTCTTCGTCACTACTATATCATGACATCTAATTCATTATGCGTATAACTTTTAATCTGGTTGTCGTTCACACTATTGATGTGCTAATCAGCACAATTTTTTTTAGCAAAGAAATTAGTAAAATATTAGTAAAATATTAGTAAAGCGTTAGTTCAAAACAGTTAAGTGCTGACTAAGTATAACTAAAATTTTAGTTTAAAACACTTTTTTACGAAAATGCATTCATAAGGCAAATAAAATTTTTGATTGCATTTTGCACTTTCCCTTCCCCAGTAGCATTTTCTTATTTAAAAACGTAAATAAAAATGCGATTTTACACAATTTTAAGGAACTGAAAACGGTAGTGAGTCCTAGAGTATACGTATGACAATTTTTGCAAAATCAAAGGGCTGGAGGCTAAAAAAAAAGCGTTTTTGAACGTTCTCTTATGTAATGGAAGATATTTAGATTTATGTTATTTCGTTAAAGATTAAAAGAAAACTTTGTATTTAATCGAAATCTAACATTTTATTGCCAATATGATAAAATTTAGCAAAAAATGCAAATGATAGAATTAAATTAAACTAAATTCAGAACATATATATTTATTTTATAAATTCATTTTAGATTTAGCTTAAATTAATTTGCTAATGTTGCTACTGTGAACAACACAGAATTATAAACCCTAAAAAAGGAGATCCTTGCAGAAAAATTGCTAATATCAGCAAACAATTTGCAATTTTTGTTTCTGATATTAGCCACTTTTATGCAAGGATCCTCCCAGCGAATACGTTTCTGACTTTACTGACTTTTTAGTAGAAGTGATTAACAGTTCAAGTGGTAACGTGCTATTGTTGTAAAATATCATGATTTTCAAAGTTTAAATCAAAGAAAAGTGTCAAAAATCGTGTGTATTACAACGATAGCACGTAAAAACATACATAAAATGTGGACTTCATCCCATTTATAACAAATAGCTTTTATTTCGAGGATTTTTTAAAATTTTTTGACGATTTTTCAAAATACGATGACGATTTTTGCTATAGAGTTTGACGATTTTCTGCTCAACAAACCTGACATCACTGTTCGTACTACATAAATGAACAAAAAATAAATCCATTAAATTATAAATTATTGTTGTTAACATACATTTATGGAGTCAAAGTAAGTTGCAAGCAAAAAAATTATTATTAAGAAATAAATATTAAATTAATCAAAAGAAATATAAAAAAAATTGTGAGTTTAAAAATAAAATTGCAGAGCAATTAGTATTTGAATATAAACTTAATAAGAATATAGGGGAGTCCATAGATGACACTGTGCAACAAATTTTATGTCATCGACATCAGCCTCAATGGGTCCAATGCGAAATGAAAGTTTACTATTGGGTAAACAGAACATAAAAAGGGTTTTGCAAAGTAATTTCGAATTTAATTTTTAATGGTCTCTTAAAGTTGGGGTATTTTTAACTATTTTTTCAATATGAGCGATAAAAATAATATAAATAAATAAAAATAAAAGAATAATATATTTATTGGAACATGTCTATTTATTGTTCCACTGCACCCATTATCGAAAAATAAATTTTTCGTATATTTCTACAAATAAAAAAGATAAAATCTATTTAAAAAAAAAATTTTTTTTTTTTTTTTTGAAAAATAGTTTTATTAGAAAAAAAATATTTGTTTTAAAAGATGGGAAGATTTTAGTATTCGAAGTTGATGGGAGCTGAAAATTCGATATAATATAAAATGCGTGCGCCCCGGTAGGCTAGTTGGTAGCGTGCTGGCTTATCAGTGCGGCGGTCGTGGGTTCGATTCCCACCAGAGGCACTGGTCTGCTTTCGCTACAACGCGCTGAAGGCCATAGTAGCTAATGCTCGGTTAGGGTAATAGTATATAATTGGTAATTATATGATTATTAATTATTAAAAAAAAAATAAAAAAATATAAAATGCCTTAACTTGTAACAGTTTTCTTATATCTGTGCCATTCAAAAACTAAGCTAGTATAAAAGTTAGTAAAACGTCTTGTAAATCAAGTATACAATTTTTCAACAATTTTTTTCTGAAATTATGTTTTTATCTAAAATTTTAGTTATACATATTCAGCACTTAACTGTTTTGAACTTATATTTTAATAGTATTTTACTAATGTTTTACTAATTTATTTTGCTAAAAAAAATTGTGCTGATAAGCACATTAATAATGTGGACGACAACCAGACTGAAAAATATACGCAGCACGAAGTAGATGTCGCGGCATGTCAAGATGTAAAGGGTGATTTTTATATAGGTGTAGAACTTTAAGTTGGCAACACTTTTTTAAACGGGCCATTTTGTCAGCTATCAAGTGATTTATGTTTAGTTTGGCATTTCAACATGAATAGACTGGCGACTGAGCAACGCTTCAAAATTGTGCAAATTTGTTTTGAAAATCATGGTTCTGTTCGAAATACGTATCGCGCACGAATTTTGCGAACTTTGTTTAGCGATGAAGCTCACTTTTAGTTAAATGGATACGTCGATAAACAAAACTGCAGTATTTGGAGTGATGATAATCCGCAAGTGTATGTTGAGACACCGTTACATCCAAAAAAACTGACTGGTGTGCTGTACGGGCTGGTGGAATCATTGGTCTGTACTTCTTTAAAAACGATGCTGGTCAGAACGTTACAGTCAATGGTGACCACTATAGAGCCATGATTACTGACTTTTTCGTTCTTCAATTAAACAACCATGATGTGCAGAAGCTGTGGTTTGAACAAAACGGAATTGAAGGAAACGTTTGGTAACCGCATAGTTTCACGTTTCGGACTCGTGAATTTGCCTCCAAGATCGTGTGATTTAACGTCGCTGGACTATTTTCTGTGGGTATATGTGAAGGAGCTAGTCTACGCCGATAAGCCCGAAACGCTTGACCACTTGGAAGGCAAATTCGTCGCGTTATTGCGTTATTAAAGTCCAGATTAGACTACGTCCGAGCCAGACGTGGCGGTCATATGCCAGAAGTCATATTTAAATTAATATGCCAGAAGATTATCTTTCCAATAAAGTAAATTTCATGTCAATTTTAAAATGTCATCTTTGTTTTATTCCATTTCAAAGTTCTATACCTCTATACCTCATTGAAAAGAAAACTTCAACAGTTTAAAGAAAAAAATTTCATTAAAACTCGTCGAAGAAATTCTTTGTATAGCTAAACATTTTTTGAGACTTTGACAATTGCCTTATTATTTTCGACTTAACTATCAATGCCAAATTTGTCTAAAGCAACAAAAAAAAATATTGTAGGTGCGCAATTCTGGAAAAATGTTTGCCAAAGCATTCATTAGGCATTTTAACAAATTCAAGAAATTATAGAATAATTTTAAAGTAAGGAATCTCCCATATTTGGTATAATATAATAAAAATTCCAACATATGCGTATATGTAAATGGTATAAATAATCGGTTTTGATATAAATCAAACTATTAATCTGTACTACACTCAGAAAATTAAGTTAATAGACAAAATTTTCAATCGCACTTTACTATCCTGAGGGAAAAAAGTTCCGATATATGTATATAAAGTCATATATAGTCATAAATATAATAGCATATCACATTATATATCAGGTGATCCGAAAAATTGCATACACAACCTTATCTGATGTGATCGCATGGGATCTCATGTGATATACTTTGAGCATAAAATTCTTTGGAAATCCGCGCTATAACTTTGTTTCAAATTCCAAATAATAAAAAAAATTAAATATAAAAATCAATGAATTGGAAAATTAGACGTGATTAAAATTGGCTTAACTTTGTTTTCCAATTATATCTTAAAAAACTGAACCGATCGCTTAAGTATCATTAGAAGAAGAACTCGTCTCTGTCTTAGCTTTCGATTGATGTAACATAGAAAATTGTTGTTGAACGTTGTAGGTTTTGGCTGAAAATAATTATAACGTCATTCTAAGAAAATTTTAAAAATTTATAGAAAATGTATAGACAGACTTGATTTTTTTTAACAATCTTATTAGATTGAAAACAAATAATTTTGATAGAAGAAAAAGTTAATTTCACGAGATAAATATAGCATATTATGGGTTTTCAGCCAAATCCGATTCGATTCTTATGTGTTATAAATCTTTTTACATTTGGGCTTTTAATTGCTTATTTTCAGATTTTCTGACATTAAATAAAATATTATTTATTGTACTAACTTTGAACTTTTTTTAAAAATTGTAGCTTTTCTAAGTTTTTACTTTTTTACAATTTTCTTTAGCTTTAAATATATTGAATTTTGTTTTTTTTTTTTGTCTTCTCTGATAATTACATTTAAAAGTGATAGATATTTTTTGTGAATTTCTACCCTATACAAAAGTGATCGAACTATATAAAAGACTGACTTATATAAAATTAAAGGGCTTATTGTAAAAACTTGATAAGACACATTTTATTGCAAGTTTATTTTCGCTCTTTAAAGGTTGAAAAAATGCAAAAAAATATTGATTTTGCCGGACGTTCATAGTCTAGGTACATGTAATAAGTGCTTAACATGACTTCTATCAAATACTAATCAATGGATGTCTAGAAAATAGCGAAAAGCAATACACTTCGGTTGTCAAGATTTTACAATAACCTCTTCAATTATATGTAATACCATATAACGCTCACCTAGTTCAAAAGTGACTTAACTCAAAATTTTAGTTTTTCGGGTTTATATGTCTAAACAATGCACAATACACTTGTTTATCTATAAAAAAAATTTCAGTGTATTTTGTTGATGTTAACCGTTGCTAAAAAACAGTTATGTCTCTCTTTATGTTTCAATTGGTATATGAAAAATTTTGAGTTGAGTCACTTTTGAACTGGGTGTGCGATATAATGATAATATAAAAATTATAGAATTGGTTTGGATTTACTATTTTAAATGTACTTATATAATATTAGACATGGAAGTATATATGATCTGATATATAGCTATATCAATTATATATGATGAGATAAAAAAGATAGTGATATAAAAATTCGTAAAAATAAGTATGAGATGTAAGCATATATCGTTATATATGGCCACATATATAATAAGATACCACTATAAATGGCTATATACAAACTTTTTCGTCGTGATTTTTGTACTAATTTTTAGTGCAATTTTTTATTTTAGCAACTTTTTTTGCTATTCTATTTTACAAATTACTGAATTTTGTACCAATTTTTGTTACTGATTTTTCAAAAAAGTGAAATACTTTACTAATTTTTGAAAACCAGTTACCTTACAAAAAAAGAAGTTAAATTAAAAGAATGTTCATCTGTTAAAAAAAAGTGTAAAGAATTGAAAAACAAAATATTTTTATTTTGCTTTTTTAATTTTAATTCTATGAAGTTCTATTGGATGTACTAAAATTTAGCAAATTTTTTGCTGGTTTTAGCAAATTAATTTTAAATTTCAGATTACAGAAATTTGACTAGCACTCAGAAGCGGTTGCTAATTATTTCTACTGATTTAATTTTACAGCAGACATGTGTAGCTAAATTTAGCAAAAAAAATCACAAGGCTGAAAATAGTTAAATTTCCGGTAATAACAGCAAAATTATCAGTAGCCATTACAGATTTTTTTTTCTTAGTGTATGTTTATTTAGTACACACATACACGCAGTACTTAATAACTAACTTGTTTGTTAGACGCCTGTTAAATATACAATATCGGCAAAATAATAAAAAATGCAGAAAAAACCACAACAGTAGCCGTCATAAGTATTTAATATTTTTTTTTAATAGCATGACTCCGCCCATTAACATTTGTTATCTTGAAATGTATTAAAAGAAAAAAAAAAAAAAACATATAAAATTAATTTAAAATAGTTTGCCGATGTAAGTAAGTGGACGTGTAAAGTAGCATACCAAACAACTTAAAAATTGTAAACTATAACATTAACCCTTCTGTAAACATTCAAAAATCATAAGTATACTATTGATATAAACTTGTGAAGATTAAAGGTATCCATACACTTTGCAATATTATTGCAAATATTATTGTCAGTTTTATTGTCATTTTGCGCTACACAGTGCAATAAGATGTACAATATTTTTGCACAAAATATCAGGGACCGTAATAATTATTCCTTTTTTCATAAAAGTCAGATGATAACAGTTATTCTTTGATTTTTATTTTTTCGAGCAAAAATAAGTTTTTGTTTTTGGTTTTAATTTTTTCGAGCAAAAATAAAAGTTATTTTTTGATTTTTATTTTTTCGAGCAAAAATAAAAGTTATTTTTTTATTTTTATTTTTTCAAGCAAAAATAAAAGTTATTTTTTAATTTTTATTTTTTGAGCAAAAATAAAAGTTATTTTTTTGGTTTTTATTTTTTCGATCAAAAATAAAAGTTATTTTTTCGAGCAAAAATAAAAGTTATTTTTTGATTTTTATTTTTTCGAGCAAGTATAGAAGTAATTTTTTGGTTTTTTTTGTTTTCGAGCAAAGTATAAAAGTAATTTTTTGGTTTTTTTTGCGTACTTTGATGAAGTTATAAAAAAATCGCAGTTATTAGCTTTGTTACTATAATTTTTCAGTGATGATAGATATACAGCAAATAATTTGCAATGTTATTTTTTGTGATTACTGTATTAATATGTATATATTATTATACATTTTGTAAGTATCTAACTACAAGACAAACATCTATATTTGTACGAGCAGTGCTGCCAATTTTTGGAAACTAAAATCGTCATTTTTACTGTTTATAAAACTCGAAAATATTACAAAATGCAACAATAAAATTTATATATTTCGTTCATACAAATATATTATTTGTTATTTATTCGTATAAAAATAAAAATTTATAATTTCAACTCAAAAAATTGAAATAAATATCAAAAATAACTTTTATTTTTGCTCGAAAAAATAAAAATCAAAAAATAACTTTTACGTTTGCCCGAAAAAATAAAAATCAAAAAGTAACTTCTATTTTTTCTCGAAAAAATAAAAATCAAAAAAAAAACTTTTATTTTTGCTCGAAAAAATAAAAATTAAAAAATAACTTTTATGTTTGCCCGAAAAAATAAAAATCAAAAAATAACTTTTATTTTTGCTCGAAAATATAAAAATCAAAAAATAACTTTTATTTTTGCTAAAAAAAATAAAAAGCAATGCATTTTATTATAGACTAGTTCATAAGGATCAAAATGGTATACTTGAAACGGTTTTCCGACATTTACTTCTAGTTGCTTTTTTTGTTTAAAAATTTGAAAATAACTGTTACTTTCGGTCCCTGCAAAATATGGCACTACTATTTTGTAAAATATTTTTCACATTTCTTGGTTGCGCAATAAAAATCAAAACCTTTTCGATTTTTTCCAATATATTGTGCAGCCATTGCACAATAATATTGCGTAGTGTAAGGAATATATCTGAAATTTTTTAACACAAACATTTTGATGATAAAACGGTTTAAGATATTAATTTTTGAGCGGAAATCACCAAAAAACAAAGATTTCTTAAAACAGACTTTATTATTACTATTTTTTATAATTTATTGCACTCATAATAACTTATTGCACTTATAAAATACGAAATTATTGTCAAAGCATCAAAACTATCGTGAAATGAAAAAGTGTTCACTTATTTTACAAAAGTTTTGGTTACTTTGGTTAATTTGTTTGCATTTTTAAGCATGGTTTATTTTACAGTGTGGAATTCCCAATCAATAAAATTATTTGATTTTTCATTTAAGTTTTTATATGTTCCATATTACTCACAGTAGGTTTTCTTGGGTTAAATGGGGCGCCCCTTATAACTAATGAAAACATGAGTGTTTAACAATTCTCACACCAATGCATTAAATTGATTTTTATTATTTTGCCAACAAGCTGCTGGTGCTGCTGCTGCTGGTGTTGCTGCTGCTTGCTATTGCCGCTTAAAGTGCATTTTAACCAACTTGTTTAGGTTGTTTAGCGCATACTATTTAAATGTACAAGTTTTTTTTTTTTTTAAATATTTTAAATGACGAAAAGGAAAAAAGCAAACAAACGTACGAACTGCACTTTAAAATGTAATTAATCATTTATTTTATTAGATGCAATTTTTAAGTGGTATTGCTACTTACAAATTGAAATATACAAAAAAAAAAAAAAAAAAATGTTATGAAAAATGTGGGGTTTTCAATTTTGTCATTTTAATTAAAAAAAGTAGTTTAACCGCTTCTTTTAAAACGGATTAACTACTTACTTTTTGACACTTTTCAAATCTAATCAATATTTAGTAAATCAGGAAGGAACCTCACAAATGCAGAATACGATATGAAAAGGATATTTGATAAGATGTTTAATATTTTTTCAACTCCCCAAAAAATATAAACAGTAAAATACCGAGAACTCAAAATCAACACAAATAGTTGCTAAACAAATTGAAGACTGCCAATTTCAGAAGAGCAGATTTTTATTCACATAAAAAAAATTTAAAAAAAACTTGGGAATTCAACGGATGTAGATTCAACGGATTAATTTTTTATATTCATTTCTTTCTAATAATTAGCAAACAAATCTACTAATGTTAGAAGTTTTTTCTCCAACGTCATTTTGAACTAATTTTTTGTAGTTTTAGCACAAAATTTTACTAATTTTTTTCTATTAGTGTAAGAAAAATTTGTTACTAAATATTTATGGGATATAGAATGTTGTGCAAATTTTTCCACAACCCGATTAAAAATGTTCATAAATGATCATATATGTATATTTTTTATATGATCTTCATATATAGTATGTATCTATATATATATGATACATTGAGTCATATTTACTTCGTTATATGTTCATATATGAGCCTTTTTTGCACATAATAAATTCCATATACGTCCATATTTGCCCCTATTTTGCACATAACATATACTTCCATATAAGTGCATATATGAGCTCCATTTTCAAATATGAAATCACATATATCTACCTATATGAAATATATATGTTCATAATTGTAAATATACGCAACCATATATGTCCATATATGAACATATTTATACATATATGAACTTTTTTAACCGGGAAACGTTATTATTTGAGTTAGTAAAGAAAATGTTAGAGTATTTTTTAAAATTTAGTAAACTTTACTAAAATTTAGTAAACTTCACTAAAATTTAGTAAGATTTTAGTAAACCCTTAATGAAAATCGATTTCCCAAAATACGACACAATTTTTTTACTTAAAATGAGTTATTTTTTTGTATTCTTTATATTTTATATTAAAAAAATTTTGAACTTGAAAAAAAAATTTGTTATTTGTAAACAGAGAATAACAAAAAAATTTTACTAAAAAATCATGATGTACTAAAAATTAGTACAAAAATTGCAAATTTTGATATAAAACTTTTTGTAAATTTTTCAATTAACGTTTTTATTTGAGTGTGGCTTTTATATTATTTCATTTATAGTTTTTTATTTCCGGCATTGTTTAGTATATTTTGTTTTATATTTTAAACAATTGAAATTGTGTGTAGTTCCTTTCCTTAATTTAAACAAAACACGGAACCTATCCCGTAGCAAGTCAACTTTAACTATATGTTGCTTATGTGGCGTTAATGTTTTAATTTTAGTTTAATTTTTGTGTTTTGTCTTTAAATACACATTCAAAAATATAACTTTGCTGTTAGCTAGACAATTTGCATAATCAACATTAGCTTCCAAGGGACGTATCCTGGGGCGGTCCACAAACCCCCCAATAAGACTTGGGTATGTGATATAGGGAACAAAAGTAATTTTAAGTTTACTTATACATAGAATGCAGGGATTCCAGGGAAACTTGCAACGCATACAGACCCGAACCCCGGATTTAAATGAACTTTAGATATGTTGTACTTTAGCAAAAAAATGACACGTATTTTCTTTAGCAGCACAATCTCACGTTTAAAAGTGGGGCTAAAATTTATTTATTTTTATATGGCATGTCTTAAATCTACGAAATTTAGACTTATTTGCACACAAGGTTAAAGTACTCAATAAATCAAAAATGTTTATACCCATTTTGCCTATATCTTGTTCCCAGATTGGCCACATTTTTGAATTATTTGAAATATAGGGGAAAATACCTCTTCGAATCGCAAGATTACGAATATCGGAATAAGCTCAAAAACCCCGTCGATTAAATGAAGTAGGTATTAATATGAACTATTTGTATCTTTATTCGACTACGATTTCTTAATAAAGCGCTAATTTGAATATTACTTAAAACACATTTTTAATAACAATGAAATTTTAAAAACAATGTCATATTTTTTGTATACTAGTGAATATGTCTTTTAAAGAGCTTTCATTTGATACCAAATTTTACTATAGTTACTTAAAAATAGAACGAAATATTCCGAAAGAATGTAAAATGTGGTCACTTTTGACCGCACTTAGTAACCACTAAACATTAAATGTTTATTCTCTACAACATATTCAAAGTTTAATAAGATCTGCGGGTCCAGGTGGGAGACCTCCCTTGTTAGCCTTTTTTCTTTCTCGCAATCCCGGGAATATGGTCCGGGAATCCCGAAATTTTTAAAAATACAATTTAAAATAAAAATTTCAATATTTCACATTTTCATTTTTTCATTTTTTCAATTAAATGAAAATTTTAAAAGCAGTCAATTAAAAATTAATTGAATCAATTAAATAATTGATCAAATCCGATTGATACAAAAAAACAAGATAACGCCAACATATTGTTCTTGTGTTTTGTAATATTTATGTACGCAGTTATTTTTTAGAATGTTTATGGATAAATTTTAAATTCATTTTAAAAATATTTCGAAGACAATTTAGCGGGGCAGAAGTATATCCTGACAATTTCAAACTTACAGCATTTATTCTCCTATATAAGACTAATAAATAATTGAACAACTTTTTAAATTTTTCCAAAAAGTGGGCAAAGTAGGCATGGTTCTAAGTTTACAAATTGACCAACAATGTTTAAAGTTTTTCCATTTTTCATTCGTCTAATATAAAAGAATAATCATTTAAAGTTTGACATTGTTATGATAAATTTTTTTTGCTGGACAGTTGGTAACAGCAAACCACACATTTTTTGTTGGGCTCCATTCCTTGTTAGTTATTATTTTTTCTACCTTAAAGGTTAATGTTCGATTTCATGATGTTGCAATTAATTGACATTGCAATTATCGCATTGAATATACTAATCACAGGAAATAGAGTAAAGCTAATGCAAGTTTTCAAACTTATTCTATTAATGATAGAAAATAAAATTACAAAAATACTTGTTTCTTAAATAAGAAGTGGATATTAACATGTTTTTATTTGATTATACTACTTGTTACTAAAGTTTAGTAGTTTTTTTATAATTGTGATAATTATTTCCTTTTTGTCATACTTAAATGAAAATTTATGAAAAATATTGAAATTAAGTATAATATTGTGTTAAGAAAAACTAGTTCCATTATTGATGAAAATTTTCACAATTAGTAACACTAAATATTGATAGATTTTAGTAAAAATCCATAAAATCTGAAGAAACGAAATTCTGTAAGATATTTTCAACAACAATTTAAATACATTCTAACACTAAAAAAAATACCTTAAAAACATTTAAGAAAATAAAAGCCCAGTTAAAAAAGTTCATTTATGTTTATATATGTTCATATATGTTCATATATGTTCATATATGTTCATATATGTTCATATAATTCATATAAGTTCATACATGCTCATATATGTTAATATGTGTTCATATATGTTCATATATGTTAATATATGTTCATATATTTTCATATATGTTTGCATATATGGGCAAATATTGACATATGTTTTAGATATGAGCATGAAAGGAAATGTATGTGTTTCCATATTTGCAAAATCAATATTATAATGCCTGATAATTCTGAGAGGATGTTTACATTTGAGCAGTGTGTGGAGCTACTTGATGATGAAGGTGGTCTGAATAACAGTTCTTTTTCAGACGTAAATAATTCCAGTCTTGGAGGTCTTTTTAATGTTTAATGGTACATCACTTATACATATATATATATTTATTTTTTTAGTAGCTTTTACACAGTCTATTGATGTTTTTGCTATTATGTCTTTTATTTATTTTTGAATTATTTTTTTTTTTTTTTCGTTAATTTGATTATTATTTAATTTGTTTTGCATTTATAATTTTTATTTTTTATATCAATTTTCTTAATAACTGATCTAATGAGAATTTTTTGCAATTTAATTTTATGTCGAATTTTCTTTTTGTTTTTTTAAACTTATTCAAACTTTATTTTATTTTTTTTTTTCTTTACTTCAGTACATTTTTAGATCTTTATTTTTATTCATAAAAAATGAATCGTTTTATAAATTTAGGGCCTGTTTGCAGCAATAACTCTGTAATTCATAATAACTTTAAAAATTTTGAGAGAGATTTAAAGATTGGCCATTACAATATAAATAGCTTTAGCACTTCTTCTTCTACATTTAAATTGAGTGAAATAAGGAAAATACTCGAGGGAAATATTTTAGATATTGTTGGTTTGAGTGAGACATGGCTTAAGCCTGATATGTTGTCCGAGATGGTTAATATTCCAGGGTATGATATCTGTAGGAGCGATCGTCCAAAACCAAGAAGGGCTGGTGGAGTAGCTTTACTTATTTCCAGGAGGATTAAGTATAAGGTAGTTTATAGGTCTGAAAGATATGGTGAATCAGAATCTATATTCGTTGAAGTGATTCTTCGAGGCATGAAAATTTTAGTTGGTGTCAATTACTTGCCAAATGGTAAATTGAAAGTGTTTGAAGAATCTGTAGGGGATATTCTTGTAGAATATTCCAATGTTTGTATAATGGGTGATTTTAATATGAATATGTTTTGCATTAAGAAGGCTGATGCAGTTCGAGAAATGTGTAGTAGGCTGGACTTAGTGTGCCACCACAATTCGGCCCCCACCCATTATGATATTGATAAGGATTCTACATCCCTTATTGATTACTTTCTTATGAGTCCCTCTCTTAGTGTGAGTAGGTCTGGTCAAATGCAGTGTCCAGGCGTATCACACCATTCCTTAATTTTTATTGCTGTCGATATTCCTGCACCTTCTTCCCGACAATATATATCCTATTTGGATTATAATGCCTTGAATATGGCGGTTTTAGAACAAACTGTTCATTCGCTTGATTTTAGCGGAATGTATTCAACGAATAATGTTAATGCTCAATTGGAAATTTTTATGTCTAACCTCCATGTTGTACACTCCTTAGTTCCAACAGTACGGCGTAAAATTGGTTTTAGGTCTGATAACTGGTTTAACTCCACTGATATTGTTTATCATATCTCTTTACGAGATTTGTCCTTCAAATATTATCTTAAGAATAGAAGTTTAGAGAATTGGTCTATTTATTGTGAGCACAGAAATCGTGCGAAGAGGGTTATTAGAGTAGTGAAGAGGCGTGCCTACTCAAGTATGTTTCGCGATCTTAATCCTAGGCAAATGTGGGGCTATTTGAGGGGAAATGGTGGTTTGGAAAGTTGTAATCGGTTCACTTATGCTAACCCAGACGAGGTTAATGATTATTTTGTTTCATGTCAGATAAATGATGTTCCCAATTCTTTGGACTTTGCAGAGGGTACTTTTGATGATGGTTTTTCATTTCGTTGTGTAGACCAGGGGGAATTATACACAGCATTGAAAAAAATTAAATCTAATGCTGCAGGTCATGATTTTTTGCCTTTAAAATTTATTAAATTAATTTTTCCATTTCTTTCCTCCCATATTCTTCGTTTAGTCAATTCCGTTATTACTACTTCAGTCTTTCCTGACGAGTGGAAGAAAGCTAGAGTAGTACCCATAAAAAAGGATGGTCCTTCTGATTCTTTGGATAATCTGCGTCCGATATCAGTTCTTCCGGTTCTCTCAAAATTAGTCGAACATATTATTAAGGAACAAATGATTCAACACCTTGAGGAAAATTCCTTAATCCACAATTCACAGTCAGGTTTTCGGCGTGGGTATAGTACTGGTGCCCTTCTTCTTGGTCTAACAGATTCTGTTAGAACATTTTTGGATAACGGTAAAAATGTAGTTCTTCTTTCATTGGATTTGTCAAAAGCTTTTGACCGGGTGATACACTCGAAGCTTATAGACAAGTTGTACAACTTGTTTAATTTTTCCTCACAAGCTTGTAAACTTATAACCTGTTACCTTTCTGATAGAAGTCAATATGTATCAATTGGTGAATCTTCTTCTGTGACAAAACCAATAACAAGTGGTGTGCCGCAGGGATCTATTATTGGTCCACTACTGTTCATGATTTACTTAAATGATCTGCTAGCAATAGGGAATGGTATATCCTGTCAGTCTTACGTTTATGCGGATGATGTTCAGTTTCTTTGCTATTCAGATGCACAGTTTGTAGATGTCTTGGAGGAAGGTGTGAATTTTATAATGCGTGAAGTCTTGTCTTGGTCTTCAGGCAATGGTTTTGCTGTAAATCCAAGAAAGACAAAGTTAATGGGTTTCGGTGTCCTTGATGATACGATAAACGTTACTCTCAATGGTATGAGAGTTGATTTTGTAGACAAGATGAAGTGTCTTGGAGTTTTAATTGATAATCAGTTAAGTTTCTCATCGCATATTAATAGCGTTTCTTCGAGAATATCATTCTTGTTGAGAAGATTATACTCTCTTGATATATATCTGCCTCTTTCAATTAGAATGCGTGTTGCTAATGCCTTGTTAATGCCTCATATATTATATTGCGTTGAGGTATTTTCTGGTACCACAGATGGTGAATTTAGTAGGTTTACTAGGATTTTCAATCGAATTATTAGATATGTGTATGGCCTAAGACTTCGGTCCCATGTCACCCCGTATGTGGTCCAATTTCTTGGGTGCTCTTTTAGTAATTATGTAGCTATGAGGTTGTTGATATTCTTCTACAAGGCGATGGCAAATGGCTTTCCAGACTATATAGTAAACAATTATATTTTATCCCATTCGGAAAGAAACCCACAATTGGTATATCCAATACATCACACGACTATGTTTGAGCGATCATTTCAGATTAGGCTTTCGAGAATATGGAATGATTTACCTATACAACTGAGAAGTTTTAGTTTTTCACCACCGGTCTTTAGGCAAAAGCTAAAGGATTATGTGGCTGTTCATGATTTGTAATTTTTTGTGTTCGCTGTCTTTTTTTATCTCTCTCAACCTTTTTTTTTTTTTTTTTATTATTTTTTTTTATTTTTTTATTAAGATGTAATTTTTAATTAAAAAGAAATGTTTTTTTTTATTATTTATGATAGTTTTAAGTTATTTATTTTTTATATAGAAAATATTATTAATTAGCTTGTGTTATAAAGTAGCTTTTAATAATCATATATGGCCCTAAGGGCTTGGGTTATGTAAATTGAAGAGAATAAATTCTATATTTATTATGAAAAAAAAAAAAAAAAAAAAAAAAAATCATATATGGAGGTATGTGCGATTTCATATTTGCAAAATGTGTTCATATACAGAAGTATATGTTAGTTCGTATTCGCAAAAGAGGGCCGTATATGGACAAATATGGAATTCCTTATATACCCAAAGACTAATATATTTACGAATATATTAACATAGTGTATCTAATCAATTTTATAAACCCATTTTAAACACCGCTTGGAAAAAATTTCAATTCTTAATCTAATTCATAAGGATTTATTATAAAATTTTATTAAGTTCTAAATTAGTTTCTAGCACTTTTAAAAATTGTTATTTTTGACAAATAAGTCCATACAAAAATAAAAATGTTTTTCCGTGATTATAGTTAACCTTGTGAAGCGCAAATAAAAGTAAATTAAATTTTTTTTTTCAAATTTAAGATTTAAGTTTTTTTAAACAGGATCTCACAGATAAAAATATAAAATACTCAAAACATTTAATTAGTATGAATTGTTAAACTGTAAGTTTACATTTTCATTTAAATTTTAATTTGCAAGATCAAATATTAAATATTAAAATTAAAAGTTTTTTTTTTAATTGTAAGGAAAAAAATAAAAATTTTGAAGTAGTTCCTATTTTTACATGTAAGGTCCTGTTTGTATTAATATTGCTCACAATGTTTTAATTTAATGTGGTCGTATTATTCTTTATTTTAAAGCTATTTAAAATGTCGTTTTATCGGTAAATATTTCGTTGTGATGCGACAATATTCAGAATGTTTGCGCTGACATAAATACATGATATAGGATAGAAGGGAGAGCAATCACCACTGTTTTTTCTAAGCGGTGTCGTTACTCAACCAACATTTTTTTGGAAAAAATCTTTTTTATCAAAAATTTTACACATTTTAGTTAGCTTGAAATTGTATGTTTAAAACATAAATTATCTTTTCCAAAGTAACTCAATTCAACTAAACTGCCATACAGTGAGAGAATTATCAATGAATTTTTGTATTTGATCTATTAATTGTCATTGGAACTCGTCCATTGAGACTTTTCATTAAATGAATGCAGTTTTTCATAAAATTTAGTGAAAAATATCATATTATTTATTAAAAATGTCATACGACTAATGAAAAAGTTTCATTAAAAACAGTTTCATTAAAACTATGAAGCTCTTTCATACAGTTTAAGAAGCGTTTCATTCATATTGTGAAAAAATCTTTATAAGTTTAGTGAAAAAATTTCATTAAAAGTAATTCTCTCTGTGCACCTATGGGGTAAATTCGACAAGTTGATGGTGGATATTTGTTAGCTATAAATATATTGGATCTGCTGAAACACCTAAATATTATTTTAAATAATCATAAAAATTTATAGCAAAAATTAAAAATTAAAAATGATTATTTTCCTTGAATTTGTTGGACAAAAACTACGTCTGACCCGTGCAATACATACATATATACGAATTAATATTACGTATACGTCTTTTAAAGTGCTACCAATTTTTGCTGACGATACTACCCCACCTGGTGGTCAGGCGTATGTGCCCCATAAACAGTCGCTTACATAACTTTACATTTTTTTATACTTTTTAGAAATAAAATCTAAAATATTCGTGTTAGTATTATAAATTAATATCAGCGATTCGACATCTTAAAGGGTATTTCGTTTTAATACACGAAATGGAAAATTTATGCCAAAACTACATATTATTTTTTTGCAACGCAAAAACCGCAAAAATGTCTATTCTCGACCATGAATTGTAAAGATGTGAAATTTGGTGACATGAGCGATGATCAATGACTGCACAAATTATGGAAAGGAGCATTTAACAACTCTTTTAAATACAGAGAAAATCGGGGGTGGCATATGTGCCCCAGTGGTGGAACCTCCCAATTCTACACTACATGTTTTGCTATTTGAAACCACTTTTTTTATTGCAATTAGGACTTTTAAAGAATAATGTATTTTATTATTAAAGCAACTTCTTTAAATACAAAATTTTCTAAAAAAAATTACAAAAAAATATGTAATGTATGAACGAATATGGATGACCATATAAAATAATATATGCACATATATGACCATATTTTTTCATATATCTAAAAGTATTTTAATTTTTCTAGTATGTACACTCAGGGAACTTCTGCTTTAAAAATATGTAGTTGGTTGGGTTGTAATACAGTTTCTTTATTTTTAATGTAAATGTCAGTTATTTGTAGAGCAAATTGAATATTTTACTAACCCGGTAGTTCATTTAAAAAAACAAACCACATCAAATGACTGTTTAATGATTTTACATTAATTTTTTACGGTAGTTTTTTTGTTATTTAAAAAAATAAAAAATAATTGTTTGTTTATTTTTTACCAGCATGTGGTTCATTTTTACTACAATTGCTAGTATTTTTTTGAACGTTAAAAAACAAATGACAAAGTGAAATTTCATTTGTTTTTAACTACATTTGCAGTGCTCTTTACCTATATAGTATTCTAAGTGTACGATTATGAATGAAAATATATATACAATATATACGAACTTTTTTAACCGGGCGATTCTCTCGTTATTAAAACCAAAAAATAGCTATTAATAAATAATTTAATACAGTAATTGTGGTTTATACAAATTCCTAATTGTATACAAAAATTCCGCTTAATTTTAAATTATTTAAAATAAAAACTTGATCTTTATACAGTGGACATAAAACAGAAAGAAATGTTTGCGATAACGGCGTTTCAAAAATTAAAAATAATTATATAAAGTGAGAGAATTATCTGCATTATATCATTGAATTTTTGTATTAGATCTATGAAGTGTCACTGGAATTCGCCCATTGATACTTTTCATTAAATTAATGCAGGTATTCATAAAATTGAATGCAACATTTCATATAATTAATTAAAAATTTCATACGAATAATGTAAAAGTTTCATTAAAACCATGAAGTTTTTTCTAAAGTTTAAGAAATTTTTCATTCACATTCCGAAGAAAACTTCATCAATTTAGTGAAAAAATTTCATTAAAACTTTACCAAGAAATTCTCTCTGTGTAACATATTAATCATTATATACACGACATTTTTAATACAATGAATTCAAAAGTGTCGGGAATATTATCGAATAAAACGTATTTAAAAAAATGCCGCTTATACAAAAAATATTATCGCCAAAATTCAAAACAGAAAAAAATATAAATAATTGACAACATAAACGACCATGTCATATAATTTTAATAAACGCGACTCTGGCAATGATTTCTTAATATTGGCAAGCTTTTAATATTACTTTATTTTTAAATTTTTTTTTTGTTTTTTAATTTTAAATTTTTACATTTAAAAATAAATCAAAAAAAAAAAAAAATGAATGAAAATATACAACAACAATTTTTAACGATCTATAGAGACATTCAACAGCTTTAACAAATAAATAAAAAATAATGATAAAAAAATAAAACATGTTATATTTGTGTATGAAATGTCCAAAGGAAAAAATAAAATTAAGTTGAAATAAATAATAATAAAAAAAAAAAAATTACTGCAAGTGGCAATAACATGAATTTTTCATTAGTAAAATTAAACGGTTGTTATTTTGCTCGTAGGAGATACGACAACAGAAAGTTTAATAAATAAATAAATCTGATTATTTTGAAAAGACTGGGTCGAATTTAGTAAATACCCTTTTGTTATGTAGTGTTATTGCGAAGGGACGTATGCATTATTATTTTGGGGCCCTCATAAACATGCTGCTTGAAAATTGTTTCTTCATTAAACAAACATTTTAGACTCTAAGATTTTTTTCCGCGGACAAATTTTCTACAATCGAGCAAAATCCTTAATTTAAAAAAAAAAATTAATTATGAAGGATCTTGGCCGCAGGTTGCAAAGGGCTAGCATTATCCGATCAAGGATCTTTCTGCTTACAAATGCTCTACCCTCTGTGCTAATGTAACTTGTGCCTATTGGCTGGCTAACAGCCGAGTTTTTCGTGTGCTTTTATAGGAAAAAGAATATACTAAAAAGGAGTATGAAAAAAAGAAAAGCTGCACTCACATAACAAATTTCGGTTGTATCAACTGATTTTCATTAAACCGAATTAATTCGATTGCTGCAACCTCGTAAATTCGGTGTCCTAACCGAATTCAGTTGTCACAACCAAATTCGGTTGCCACAACCCTCACAATTCGGTAGCACCAACCGAATTCAGTTTTGGCAACCGAATTTACGAGGTTGCAGCAACCTGCAATTGGTATTTAATTTGTAACTTTGTCGTATTTTAATGCATGGATTTTTATCAGTGTATAACTAATTACCTATAAGTTACCCAGTAAAATAGTAAAATCCAAATAACTGGTTGCAGAACAACTTATACTGTATTATAACTGGTTCTTATTTCTGTTCTGCAACTGATTCTTTTTATAAGGAGTTTGTTCTATTTGCAATAGAACTGATTGCTTTAGAACCGGTTATAGAACCAGTTATAGAACTGGTTCTGGGACAGTGACACCTTACATTTCGTCTCGCAGGAACCTGTTCTAGAACCGGCTCCATGTAACCGGTGGAAAAAGAAGTTGTTCTAGAACAGGTTCAGAGGTAATCTGTTATAATTTAAGGGTTGCCATATGACAATTTATTTTGATAACAGGTTAGATGGTAACAAGCTAAATGATACACTAAATATATTTCACATTCTACAATGTACAGTTGCGAGCATAAAAAGTGCAACGCTGTGTCATATGATCGTTGAGTGCGGCTCGAAAAAATAACCGTATCCAATTTATCGCATATTTTGATGATTAATTCTTGGGTTTTTCTTCTTATTATATTTACCTAGATATCAAGTGCCAACAGTCCACACATGTCGTGGAATCACTAACGCTGTGAGATATAAAATGACACACATATAAGAATAAACGGGGCTCATTTATATTTTTTGATAGATGCTAAATCTAATAATGGCGTTGGTTTTATTAAATACTGAGTAATACGCGTTCTATCCTCCCTCCGCGAGAAAAGATAACGATCTTAAGCCCACAAGTCACCAAATTCGCAACTTTCTAAGCAGTAATGATATGCAAGTTATGGAGTGGCCACCACAATCCACAGATCTCAACAGCATAAAAAATATGGGAAGTTGTTAATTGGGAATTAAAAAAAAAAACCCATCAAATTTAGAAGATTTAAAAACATTTCTCAAAACAGGAGGAAAAAATGCTTCTCGATACTATTATACATATCCTTAGTTGATACTATGCCTTCAATATTAAATGCAGTAATGGCAAATAATCGCTTTGCCACGAAATATTATTACTATAGGGTGATTTCTTAAGAGCTTTCGGATTTGATTTAAAAAAAAAAAACACATAAAATTTAGAGAAATGTATGAAATCTTTATTTGAGTCGATAGAACGATCTATATAATTCAATGTTTAAAAATGATTTCATGTAAATGTTGACCGTGGCTACGACTCAAATGGTTCATACGCTGGGTCCAATTTTGGCATACTCTTTCCAACATATCGGCCGGTATCTCACGAATAAATTCTTCAATAATGGCTTCCAGTGCGTCAACCATTGCGGGCTTGTCCCTTGCCTGAACATAGATATACAAAAAATAGTCTAAAGGCGTTAAATCGCACGTTGTAGGCGGCCAATTGACCAATCGCAAATGTGAAATAAACTGTTTACCGAACTGGCCTATCAATTGGTCCATTGTTTCGCGTGCTGTGTGGCATGTGGCACCGTCTTGTTGAAACCACATGTAGCCCAAGTACAGCTCTTCCATTTTGGGCAAAAAAAAATTTGTAATCATCGCACGGTAGCGCTCGTCATTCACAGTAACGTTCCTGCCTTCGTCGTCGCCATAAAAAGTACGGTGTAATGATGTCACCGGCCCATAATCCACACCAAACAGTGCATTTTTCTGGATGCATTGGCAGTTCTTGCAATGCTTCTGGCTGCTCTTCACACCAAATACGGCAGTTTTGCTTAATCACGTATCCATTCAACCAGAAATGAGCTTCGTCGCTAAACACAATTTGCACTTTCTTAACCGAGATTAATTTTGATAATAAAATTCAATAATCTGCAAGCGTTGTTCGTTTCATGGTTAAAATATAGACCAAACTGAACATGTGTAACATTGACATGTTACACCAAAAACAGTATTGAGAAAAAGAAAGTTGCTAAAAAATCACCCTTTACTACTATTTTAAGTATATTTAAAATTTTAATAAATATATTGAATTAAAGGCAGTTATATATAATTTTTTTTTTTTTTTTTTTGCTCGCATAGAATAAGGACTTTGTTTCTTAAATAACAAAAATAAGAAACGTTTTCTTGGCTGGTTTAGTTAGATATAGGGACTTTATTTAGCTAAATACACTGAGAGAATAATCTAAACTAATCCATTGAGACTTTTCCTTAAATGAATGCAGTTTTTCATATAATTTAATGAGAAATTTCATACTATTGATTAAAAATTATTAATATTAATATTCTTATTTCAAAAAAAAAAAAAAGGTTTTATTCAAAATAGTTTCATTAAAACTATGAAGCTTTCACATGAAGTTTAAGAAAACTGCATTAGTTTAGTGAAAAAATTTCATTAAAACTCGTCCATAGATATCTCTCTGTGTATAAGTGTACAATATGAAAACAAAAGTAACAGACTAATTGGATGCAGTTAACAACACACAGGGGTACTTAAAATTAGCAGAACGCAGAGTTGTGTTTTTTTTTTTGCTCGCTACTGTATATCTGACAATATTAAATGCCAATAAAAATTAAATTAAATTGAAATCAAGCAAAAATGGTGTTAAAGTGATTCATTTGAAATAACAAAAAGAGACAGCAATAAAAAATAGTAAAAAATGACAATAAATCAATCAAAATTGATTTGAAATAAAGTGGTCAAAAACACGACGTCAAAAGTTTTTTTTTTTAATGTGAATTGACGTAAATTGTGTTTACAATGTATGGCAAGAAAACTTGAAAACAAAAAGCATGAAGGTGATTTTTTAATAATGAATTATTTATAATTTAACATGGCAGACTGTTCCACAATTCTAGTTATTTCTTATAAATTAAAATAAGCCTTAAGGTAATAATAATATATTAAAATTTAATAACATGTGTATATTTTTTCTTTTCTTTACAGGTCAGTTTTTAAATTAGGAAAACGAAATAAATTACTTTTCAATGTTGGTAAGTTTTAAAAATGAAAGCAAGATATTTTTAAAATTATTAAAAAAAATAAAATATTGCTGCAAATCGTCACCTAAAATCCAAAAGTCCGTTACTAACAACAAATTCAAAACTGACTTTTTGTTTGATTACGATATAGGTAATACACCCTCCCACAAATACCATTTTAAAATTTTTATGTCCAAAAATACCGACTTTATTAGCGAAAATCAAAAGACCGTATCTGCAATTTCAATATATTCATTAACCAAAAGTTCGTGTAGTGCTGTTTTTTTGCATTTTATGTAATGATTTATATTGTGGTTTTTTTTTTTGTTTGTTTAAAAAATTTGATTTTATTTTATTTTCTGGAAATAAATTAATTCATTTTATTAATTTTTAATAGTTTAAATGCATTTTATTTTAAAAGTACTTAAAATAAATAGATATTTTTGCATACATTTTCGTATTGGAGTTACGGTGAGGAACCAATGGTGGAAAAATCACCAAAAATTAGAAGAAAATTGTCCGAATTTAAAAAAAATCGCTAACAATTAAAAAAAATCGCAAAAATTTCCAAAATTTAAAACATTTAAAATATTAAAAAACCGCAAAATTAATAAAACCACCAATATAAAATTGAAAACGTCAATATCTCAACAAATTTTCTAACTTTTGGCATTTTTTTTTTTTTGTTTAATGTCAACGATTTTTTAAATTTTGTTGATTTTTTTTACATTTTTGCGAATTTTATAAATTGTGTGTTTTTTTATTTGATCAGTTTTTCTTTAATTTTGGACATATTTTATAACTCATGATTTTTTTTTTAGTTTAGTGATTTTTTTAATTTTTGAGTTTTTTAATTTTGGTGATTTTTTTTTTCAATCTTAGCGATTTGTTTCAATTTTGTAATTTTTGGAGTTTTTTTTAAATTTTTTAAATGTATATGCAAGTAATATATATTCGTGATCCTTGTTCAAGTTTAAGACGATTGAACGATGTCCGTCTGTCTGTTGAAATTAGGGTTGCCATATTTGAAAAGTGAAAAAAAAGTACATTGATGTACTTTTCAAAAAAAAACAGTACATTTTTGTATTTATTGTTAACATAACTTTTACTTCAATACATCACATATTTACTTAAAATAAGTTAATACACCGAACCAAATAGCGTAGGTAAAATCAACAAAAAAAATTTTGTAGATCTTTAACGAAAGTTTGTCAATTTTTTTTTAAAGATTTAACAAATTTTATTTAAATCAACAAAATTTCGTCAAGTTTACATCCTCTAAAGAAGTAAAATTGACTAAATTTCATCAAATTGACTAAGTTTCATCAAATTGACTAAATTTCGTCAAATTGGCTAAAATTATTAGTTTGGACGCCATTACTTTTTGCATTGGGCAGTGTCATGAAAAAAAATTGTGTTTACAAACATCCATTGCTTGAAAAGTAAACAAACCAAACTTATATATGTACAAAGAAACGAAGTGGAATTAATACAGGGAGATTCAAAAAATTTATATAAAAAACTATTGTACACACGAAAAAAAACATGGTTAAAAAAATATATATTCTTTGTACACGCAAAAAAACTTGTTTATATAAAAATATGTAAAATATACAAAAAAAAACAGTACAAAAATAGTACAAATCCAAAAAAAAACAGTACTTTTGCGTACTGTTTTAGGTGTTGTGAATAAAACAGTACATTTTTCAAAAAACAGTACATGTACTGTTTAAAACAGTACGAATGGCAACTCTAGTTGAAATGGAGATCACGGCGCTAAACGCAATACGGACCTATTACCTAGATTGATGTACATTTTCCCGAAAAGTTTGTTATTGAAAATGAGCAAAATCGGTGCTGCTGTTCGAAAGTTATGAGTGAAAATGTTAAGGTACCTCTAAATTTTCCATTCAATTTGGTATATAATAGTACAGTTTCATGGTAGTGTCTGGTGTATAAAATAGAATAAAATATTTTTTCACCAGACGCTTAGAGGTGAATAATATTTTAAATTCACCTCAAATTTGTATTTCACCTCAAATTTTTTTCACCACAAAACAAGCAATATGTTTTTACCTAAATTGATGTACATTTTCTCAAAAAGTTTGGTATTAAAAATGAGCCAAATCGGTCCAGCGGTTCAAAAGTTATGAGTGAAAATGTGATGGTACCTCCAAATTTTCTATACAAATTGGTGTATAATAGTACAGTTTCATGGTAGCGTCTATTATATAAAATAGCATGAAATATTTTTTCACCAGCCACTTAGAGGTGAATAATATTTTAAATTCCCCTCAAATTTGTATTTCGCCTGAAATTTTTTTTCAACCCAAAAATTGTTTTTTACCTCTAAAATATTTTTTTAATATACCGTTTGTTTTGCATGTCCAAGAAATTTTCTCACCAAAAAATTTTGTTTTCACCTCTATTATATTTTTTTTAAATACTTTTTATGTTGTTTCATTTGTTCATTGTGAAGCGTATAAAGAAAAAATTTGGTAATACCAAATTTAATACATGTACTTGTTTTTTTTTTTTTAATTTAGAGATTTTTTTCGATTTTGACATTATTTTTTTTTAATTTAGCGATTTTTTTTGTATTACCGATTGTTTTAATTTATTTGAGTTTACCAATATTTTTTAATTTTGGTGATTTTTTTTACTTTTGGCGTTTTTTTTTTTGTTTGTTATTTTCTTGTGTGCACCAAATTCATTTTCAATTAAACATTTAACAGATATTATTAAACTCTTAATTAAAAGTGCGTTAGAAAAGAAATCAAACAAAAGTTTAATGGAAATTTTATTGCCTATCATTTTTTCCGTGTAAGATTTAAAAACTATATTTCACTTTGACAATAAATTAAATTATAATATCTTTAATTGCCATTTCTGTTTTCTTCAGAATGAAATATATTTGTCGGATTAAACGATTTTCGCTTTTTTTCCACAGAAATATTTTATACTCAAAGATTTGTAATAAATTGCTGAACAATATTTTTAAAAATCCTTTCTTCTTTAATTTCCTTAATAATTACACAGCCATGCATACACCACTTATACACTGAGAGAATATTCTGCATGATACTAATGAACTATTGCATAAAATCATTAAAATTGCACGGGAATTTGCCCATTAAAACCTTTTATTTAGTTGAGCAAGTTTTTATGAAATTGTATGAAAAACATTATTTTATTTATAAAAAGTTTTATACACTCAATGAAGAATATGATTTAAAAACTGGTTTCATAAAACGTATGAAACTTTTCATTAATTTTAAGAAAATTGTCGTTTATTTGGTATAAAAACGTTTCATTGATTTATTGCAAAGCTATATTATTCTCTATGTGTATCGCATGTATGTATAATAGGGTGTCCCGTTAGAAAACAAATTTAAGTAGTAGCACTCAAACGATGAGTGTTAAAGAGCTGAATAAAGGAAACATGAAGTAAACAGTTTTGGAGTGTACTTTAACATTAGGACATGCGATTGGAGATTTCAAAATTGGAACGTTTTGCTCTTACTTTTTGTAGAAATAAGTCTCAAATCGTTCGTTATGTAGAGCTTATTATGGGAAAAATATTCATAATTTTTTTTTTAAATATTTTTTGTCCACCACTGCATTTTTTTTAGTTTTCAGCAAGATTATAATATTTTTTTTCTAGTTTTTCTTATTAAAAAACACTTGTATGACACTAACATTGTGTCAACATTTCAAAATAAAATAATTGAAAATTTTTTAAAGAATTTTTGAATCCGCTATTCGTGAATCGAAATAATTTAAAAATTTTGCATTTTAAAAAAATTCGGCTTACAATTTTTCCCTAAAGCTTGTTTAGGGAAAAGTATTTAATAAAAAATTGAAAAGCTATTTCGCCCATAAATGTTGGAGTTTGATATATTCAGTATAATAAATGTATAAGGTTTATTAAAGTAGTCTTGCAACTGACTAGCAAATAAAAATTAAAAAAAAAATAATTTTTCCCAAGTTTGATATAATTTTGATTAAAAATAGAAATTATGTTTTTTCGACCTTTAATTGTGCAATGAAAATGAAAACTATTCAAGTTCGAGGCCATACTCTATATTTCTTTATTAGGATATTGTCCTAACAAATAATCTATAGAGTTTTTGTTTTCAAATTTATTAATTGACCACTTTCAGGAATGTGTTGATAGATCTATTTCGGAAATATTCTAGGTTCCCATCATCAGAACACGTTTTGAAAGAAGTGACAATCGCATGCAAAACATCAAATATTCATATAACCTAGTTTTCCTACTAAATGGGAACTAAAATATGAGTTCAAAGTTAAAGATTATCACCATTGATCAGAAAGAAATTGAAAACTTGTTCGTTATGTGCAAGCTCTACCTTTTTTACTTTAATAAACTTTTAAAATTTTGATCCCAATTTTATTAAAAAAAATGCATTTATCTTTCATTTCGCGATTTGCGGATTAAAAAATTATGCTAAACAAATTTTAATTGTTTTTCTTGAAATGTTAACATTAGCAAAGCGTTTTTTACTAACAGTTTACAAAAAAAAATATATAATTATATTGCTGAAAACTAAAAAATGCTGTGGTGGACCAAAAGTATTTCAAAAAAATATGAATATTTATCCTATAATAAGCTCTCTACATAACGAAACTTTTGAGCCAATTTTCAACAAAAAAATAAGACAACTTTTTTTTAGCAAAACGTACCATTTGTGAAATCTTAAATGGCGTGTCGGGACCTAAAAGTACTCTCCAAAATTTGTTTCTATATTTTTCCCGTATTCAGCTCTTTAATACTCATCGTGCTATAACGAAACTTTTGAGCCAATTTTCAGCAAAAAAAATAAGACAACTTTTTTTTAGCAAAACGTACCATTTGTGAAATCTTAAATGGCGTGTCGGGACCTAAAAGTACCCTCCAAAATTTGTTTCTATATTTTTCCCGTATTCAGCTCTTTAATACTCATTGTTTGATTGCTATTACTCAAGTCAATTCGCAAAAACGAACTTCGTCGGGACACCCTAATGCATAAGTAGGTACATAAAATAGCAATTAACCTTAAATAAGTCGTACATACAATCATCAGAACCACCATATGAAACAATGTAATGCGATTTAAAAAAATGCAAAACTCTCCAGACCTTCGTGAATTATAATAATTCACGTCATCAGCAACAAAATATGCTAAAGTGCTGTGGATAAGTTAAAGAAAGAGTTTAAAATTGCACGCAAAATGTTAGTCACTCCAGTCATGAGTTGTTCAGAACAGGGGTTAAAATTAATTCATTTCTTGTTGAGTATGAAACAAAAAAAATGTATACTTGCTTTAAGGACTTCGCAATGCAATTTGCATATTAACTTTGTAGTTGGAGAAAAAAATGCAAAAAAAAAAAAAACAGAATTAAAAAAAAACAGTGGCCGCGTAATGTAAAATAAATTTACTCATTCTTTTGCATGTTAAAATTTCATAATTTTTGTTTCAAAAGTAAATGACATTGTAAAAAAATTTAAGAGCAGAAAAAACCTAAATATGTTATTTAATAACGTTCAATTAAACAATCCTTCAACGGCAAGGAACTGTTAATGTTTCTTTGTTTTTTTAATTACAGAATAAATGCAATCGATAAAAAAGAGATTTATTTTTTTGTATAAATTTTAAGCCAGAAGAAGGAGTACTAGGTCATTTAGAGAATGTCAGATTGTAAAAACATATTTAAAAAATTAAATCCTTACACTCAGATTATATATATACTAAATATATGAATGATAATTTCCTTAAAGGCACACTCGCAAACAATATATCGTTGCTGTTAGGCTGCCAATATGCAGAGGCATTTCAACTAATAAAGTTTATTCGCCAAAATTATGCCTAAACAAGTAACATTTTACTAAGTTTTTACTTAATTTTCGGATAATTTATGTGAAATTACTAAGTTAGATGAAATGCTCCTAAGTACTTAGCAACGTAATTTTTTAGACTCAGGGAAAAAGTTTCATCATATTTATGAATAGTTCAATCGGATAAAATTTGATAAAACATTTACGAAGTTTTTATAAATATTTATCAAAAATGCTTTATATATGCAGAGAAAAAATATGATTGAATAATATTGGGGACAAGAAATAATCATATTATGATCCTAACAATAATAAACATGATTCTGACTGATTATATTATTATCCCTTAGGACGATTTTATCATCATTTAGAATCATAATCGTCTATGTTCTGAAATTAGTGGGGAATTGAGAACGTAAAATTTTTCTAATTGGTAAAATTGAAAATTCGGTGTTTGTATTCGTACATTATAGTGTTTTCAAAGTTTTGTTAAAAAAAATGTTAGCTGTCAAAACCTCTAGATTTTTTGCACATAAAAAATTTAAGACGTCAAATTGCAAGACTATATGTGAATTTAAGGAAAATTTGTGATTTGGTAGAAATATGTTTCTTTTTTAAGATAGAATTAAAGCAAAATAATTGCAACTAATATTTATAAAGAAAAATTAAACATAACCAAATATAATTTTTAACCACCACAAAGGTTATTAATCGAAAATGGGGCAGTTTAAATAACTTTCAGAAACTCATGTGTAATTTCCAAAAAAAAATATATATATTTTAGATGTTTTCAAAAACACCTTTTTTATTGTTGAAAATTGTTAAAACTTTAAATAATTAAATTAAATTTAATTTAAATTAATAAAAATAATTCTAAATTGTATGAACCAAGTGCTATTTTCTTCAAATAACTTATATTTAATAACAAAAAAGTACATTCTAATTACTTTCACCCACTAACACTTTGGCGAATTCGATTCCCGTAAAAATAGTAGAAGTGAATTCGAGAATTAGTTTTACTTTTTGCGGAATGGGATTCCAGAACTGAGACGAATATGATTATGAGGATCATATTATGACTGTTACGTATTTCAATCATAACATGATGATCTTATTCTATCATATCATGATTCATATCATTATCTGCGTGTAACTTCTTCATAATTTCATAGAAAATTTAATCAATACTTTTTTTATGATAATGGTCGGTATTTCGAAAACCGAAAGAGATACTGCAAAACGGACTAATTTTTTAGCCTAGTGGAATACTAACACACTTCAGTACCAAAACTGTGCCAGGTTCGGATGAAACTCCGAAACGCATGACCTTAACAATATTTTGATGAAACAGTTTCATAAATAAGTATTTATGAAATAGCTTCATTGGACGAAAAACAATGAAGCTTTCATCATATTAATGAAGGTTTTCTTAAATATAATGAAGATTTCCTTTTAAGCGTTGGAAATTGGTAAAAATTGAAATTAAAAAGGGAGGTCTGCCCCTGGAGGTCTGCCCAAACCACTTTGTGTAGAAATCAGAAATTTAAAACATTCCACAAAAGATATGCTTTTTTTTGAATTTTTGAAAAGAACTTCTTAAAAATAACACTATTTAAGGGAAAAAAATTAGTTACGCTGGAACTGGAAACTTGAAGTTTTTTCTTGCAAGACACTACGAGTACTAACAATCAGAGTATCCCTTCGACATTAACAAAATATAGATATGTGATAGAGGCAAAAAATAAGAATCACCCACTATTTATAACCCATTTAGGGGTTTAGAAGTGGGTTTAAAAATGAGAAGTATATGGAATGTGGGAGAACAAATAAAAATATTTTTGGAGACGGTATACAAAACGTGTTCGAACAAGTCCAACAATCTTTTTTGTTAATTAATCATTATAAAATCAAATTTACGTATAAAAAGGCCCATTAAATTTTTTATAATTGCGATGTTCTAAATCTTTTGGCTTTTTTCAAGAATGATCCATGGATCCGAAGTATAGGCAATATTAGAACATAACGGAAACTTAAAAAAAAACGAAAACTTCGTTATTTTGTAGATTTTCGTTTATTTTACAAAAAATTTCTTTATTTTGAAATTTTTATTTTATTCATCTCCGACATCCGCCGTTCGAGATATATTAACGGGAAAACTGTCGTTTTGTATCAAAATAGATATTTTTCATAATACTCGTAGCCGTTCAAGTGCCGTTGTCGGAAAGAGATCCTAATGTCGGAAAGTGATTCTGATACCAGATTTGGATTCAGCGTACCTTATACCTTTAGAAAAATTTACTTTAGTGTCAAATATCGAAATTTATACATAAATGTCGGTTGTTCCAATATTATTAAAATTTAATATCAGTTTAAGTACAAAAATTCAGTTGGCAAAAAATCGGTTGCCACTACAGAACAATTTTCAATGTGTATATTAAAATAAAAACCAAATTCCAATAAATTTAAAAAAAAAAATCAATATTTCAAGTGAAACAAATTGTGTGTTTATAAATTTTTTATTGGTTTTGTATATGCTTACAACTGTGCATTCATCTGCTTTTGATACTGGGTTATCAATGGCAATTTTTATAAAATAAAAATGAAAAATATAAATAAAACAATATGTGTCACAGAATATATACATAAACAAAAAATATACTATACAATTGGGATATAACTTTTAGCATTTTTTGAAAACAACAATTAATTGTCCCAAGGCATATTCGTTAAGCGGTTGAAACATTGTACTTAATGTTAGTAATAAGTTGCTTCAAACTATTTAGTTTTCGTAATTCTATTATATTTTCTTCAATAAAAAAGCAGTTTTCCTCCATATTGATGTAAAAGTTAAATAAAATTGCGATAATTGTTTTCATGATATTTTTTTTGCCGTTTTCACGTCATTTTTTTATGACCCTTATTTCGGCAGAGTTTTATTTACTCTTCAATAAAAAATATATTCTTGCAATGGCGACGCAATAGTGTAATAATAAGACAAAAAATATTTTTTAAATGAAGAATACAAAAATTAATAGCATTTTAGAAACCGCTTTCGGCGCAAACTGTTTTTTTTTTCAGTATAAAATTTTCTAAATGGTTTTTCCTTGGGAGCATACAGCCCAAAAAAAAAGTTATAACCCTAATATACAAGCAGGAAAATAATATTTGCAATAACCACTTTTCTTCTCGTTTTAAGTGGAATGGAATATAAACAATAAATTGAATCGTATTTATGTTAAAGATATATCTTTGGACTACTTAAATTTTGTTGCATGCATTTTTTTATTTTTTACCAGAAAAAAATATACACTAAGGATATTATGTAGGTAAACAAGACAGCAAATGTAATCAAAAACAAATTAAATTTCACTTGAAGAAAGCACAACTAACATTTTGTTAAATTCAACTAACATCTGTCATTTGTATTTACTGTTCAAAAAATTACTAACAATTGTAGTAAAAATAAACCACATGTTAGTCAAAAATAAACAAACATTTATTTTATTTTATTTATTTTTTATTTATTTATTTTTTATTTTTTTTTTTTTAATAACAAAAAACGACTGTAAAAAATTAATGTGAAATCATAAAACAGTCATTTGATGTGGTTTGTTTTTTTTTTAAATGAACTACAAGGTTAGTAATGAATTAAATTTGTTCTACCAATGACTGACATTTATATTAAAAATAAAGAAACTGTATTACAACACGAACAACTACATATTTTTAAAGCAGAAGTTCCCTGAGTGTATTTTTTACAAATATATTATTTGTATTTAAGACTATTAAAGCCATTTAAAATTTCAGTTTTTCATATCGAAGACGTTTTTGATGGCAAAATATTCCGCAAAATATGCCTCATCTATGGTATCAATTTCAAAGTAGAAGCATATTTTTTGGAAATTTTATTTGCATTTTGTTATTTCTCTATCTTAAACAATTCATTTTTGTGAATAAAAAATCCATTATCTCTTCATATAATAATACAAATTTTTTTTACTATAAACCCTAAATTATTCATGCAGATCACAACTCTGGCCAAATTTCTTAAATCGTGTAGGTCGCTTTTAAAATATGACGAATTATGGTTTTTTAATGGACAACTTTTTTTATTACTGACCTAATAAGCGGGAAATCGGAAGGAAATAATTTTATGTGTTTATAAATATAAAAACAACATAAGATTACCTTTGATTTGAGTATTGTAAATTTACGGAAATTGGGACAACATTCTTAGAAAATCGAAAATTCTAGAATTTTAGTTTTGGTTTTAAAATTTTAATATTTTCTTACGTATCTGATGGTTGTGGTTATCAAAATCGAAACCATTATTTATCAATGCTCTATCCAATTTTGCTGCAGAAAATAATAAAGTTATTGCACGGAAGTTCTCAGAAAAGGGCCATACACAAATGAAGAGCGACAGTGCTCACGAAAAAAATAAAGATTAATTTGAAAAATCAATCAATATAAGTATCAAACAATTATGTTATGTTTTTTCGTAAAAAAAAGCAATCTATGCAGTATACAGTGAAAGCTCGGTATTCGCGACTACCCATTATCGCGACGGACTGGTTATCGCGACTGCTTAATTTTTAACATTGCAGGTTCTATAATCGCGACAGTTTAACGAAAAACGGGTTCCATTTTCGCGACTTTTATCTGTTTTTTTAAATTTGATTACAATGTCTATAACAAAAAAAGGGAAATCATCGTATTTTGGTATATTTACCTTTTTGGATGATTTTGATCTTCAATTTTGTCAGTTTATTCGTGTCATTTGTTGTGTAAATACATCTCTTAATATGGGAAAAGTTCAAAATATTTTAAAGCCTCAAAAATTAGAGATTTTAAAAAAATTTAAAAGTGGAGATTCCATAAATTCAATTAGCGTGAATTACAAGTTGCATAAGCTTCGGTTTACCTCATTATAAAGCAAGAAAATTCATTTAAAAAGTTCGTACGTACAACAGAAAGTGGCCCTGGCAAACGTTGCGCCTTAAAGAAAGTTGAGTACCCAAGAATGGAAAAAATGCTTTATAAGTGGTTTGTAAAACAAAGGGAAAAAAATATTCCAATATCAGCAGAGATTTTACGATCAAAAGCCAGTCATTTGTATTCCAAAATTTATCAAACCAATTCAGGTTTCAATGCCAGTGAAGGATGGCTGAAGAAATTTAAGCGTCGACATGGAAAAAGATTTTTAAAAATTACGGGCGAGAAATTGTCTTCGGAACCTCATCTTATTGATCCATTTGTGAAAGAGTTTAAGGATTACGTTGATGAGCACGGGTTGACTCTTCACAAAATCTACAATGCCGACGAATCCAAATCACATTCTTGTCACATGTAATGAGAAAACGGCTCCCGAAAGAAAAATATGTAAAGAGCGAATAACTTTTTTGCCCTGTTCAAATGCGAATGGCACAGACATTCGCATCGAAAAACCAACGCGCTTTTAAACGCCTTTTCAATAATCCTGTAATGTACAAGTCCAGTAATAATGCCTGGATGACATTATTTCTATTCAAGGACTGGTTCCATCACGAATTTGTTACCCACGTAAGTTAATTTTTACTAATTAGTAAAAGTAAGTTGTTCATAAGTAACAATTTTTTAGGTCCGACAATTTTGGCTTCAAAATGTCTACGTGATTCAGCAGTTTTTTTAAAAAAATAATTTGCCAAAAAAGCAACTCAAAATCTTCAATTTCTTTAAAAATGTTTAAAATGTAAATATATCAATAAAAACAATTCTAATTTTAAAAATTAAATACAATTTTTTAATAAAATTTTGGGTTCTGTTATCGCGAAAATTCAGTTTTCGCGACAGGCCTGGTTTTTAATTCGTCGCGAAAATCGAGCTTGCACTGTATTTAAATGGTGATTTTTTCATAACCACAATGATGGCAAACTTATACGTTGTTCATCCATTAGAACAGGCCGTGTAAAGAACGATCCACTTCCAATACAATTAAATAAGTTAAGTTATTTACAATATTTTAAGAGTGAAATTCAGCGTTAATATCCTTCTCAAAGACAAACTATAAAAAAGATTAAAAAAAGTTAACGCACAATGTTATTTTGTTATCATTTTCAAGTAATTTCGTTTTCAAATACTATTTATTAGTATATTTTTATACCTTATGTTGTATTATAGCTGTTAACTTCAATAAAAAATGTATAAATTAAATCATTAACTTGGTGCGCCCCGGTAGGCTAGTTGGTAGCGTGCTGACTTATTAGTGAGGGGGTCGTGGGTTCGATTCCCACCAGAGGCACTGGTCTGTTTTCGCTACAACGCGCCGAAGGCCATAGCCAGTGCTCGGTTAGGGTAGTAGTATATAATTTGTAATTATATGATTATTAATTAATAAAAAAACAAAAAAAAAAATCATTAATTCATTACTTTGCAAAACCCTCTATCTAATAAAATTTTTTTTTACACATAAATGATTTTCAAATGCAAAATCCTCTATATTCCATAAAATTTCCAATAATGCAAAATTTTAAATAAATAAATTATAAATTATACGTGGGATTGTGTAGTCGTCGCTTTAAAAAGATATTTTAGAACATAGAATTTTAAAAACACTTTTAATAAGCGAAATAAACAGTTTTTATGCTTTCCTGTAAAGTTCTGTTTTTTAAGATAGAGGATATTGAATATAAGCCCTCGATATATTCATGTGAATATAAAATTAGTTTATTAAAAAGACAAATTGCTTTTAAAAAACGAAATTTATTATATTTCAAAGAAGTCATATTTTATTTTTTAAGTTGTTTAAAATTAATTTATAAGTTAATCAAATTACTTGTTATTAAAATGATAAAATTTAACACTTTTTTATTAATTTAATATATATTTTTTTTTTAATTTGTGTATGAATTACAACAACATTGTTTATGTTTATTTTCTGCAAAATATTTTATGGTCTAATAACAATTTTAATAAAAACATCCGTTTTACCAGGGAAACCAAAAATATGCAGAAATTTTTTTTTTTTCTAAGATTTTTAATAATAAATTAATGCTAAATACCTGGATTTATTTTATGTAAATTATTTTCGGTTTCCCTGCTTGGTTCTTTTATGTTAATGCAATTTGTTTAATTGTTTTTACACAGAATGCAATAAAAAAGTTTTTGCTCATAAAATATCCATACCAAATATTATAGCAAGCAAATAATTTAATATATGCGGGATGGACGACTACCACACTTACATATAAAGGGAGGTATCCCAACGCGGACCGACAGATCTTAATGAACTTCGGATATGTTGTAGTGAAAACATTTTTTTTTTTTTTTTTTGTTACGCAATCTCATGTTTAGGGATTTGTTCAGTGGGGTCAAAAATTACCCCATTTTATGTTTTTTTTCGGTTTATTTTGTTCTATTCGAAGTAACTGTAGGTGCATGATAATTTGTGAACCCAGTTTTATTTTTAGAATTAAAGTATTCATGGATTTTCTTATTACATTGTTTAGATTCTTGTTATTATAATTTTCATTCTCAACTACAAATTTAAAATAAAAAGTAATCGTTTAATTTTATAAAAATGAAATAATATAAAAATTTAAATTGCCCATACACAGAGAAAAATGTAGCTATTTGCCAAATGAAATTTGGTTACTACGACTCAAATTCGGTTCTCACGAATTTCAGTCGGTTTGTACAACTGAACATTAATTTTCACAACAAAGTGTGGTTAATTCAATTGAATTTTAGTTGCAACCCGTAAAGTATTCAGAAATCTAATGTAAATATCGTTATTATCACTGAATTTATAACTTGTTACCATAAAATTACACTTTTTAATTTGGTTGGCAATTTGTTTCTCTGTGTGCACAAATTGGTGAAAGAAACCATATTATTTAACTTTAAAATAAGTTTTTCTGTATAAGCAAATATTTTCACGTAAAGAAAAAACGATATTACACACAGAGAATAAATTGGTTGGAATTCATTTGCAGCCAAAAAAATGTAATCATTATTCAATAATTTTATTTGTAAGTACGTAAAATTCATCATCACAACAATTTAACTTAATTATGAACTAAAAATATATGCAATTAAACAAATCGATGTCACATCATCCAAAGTATTGACTTTTATGATCAATATTGAAAAAGTATTATCTTCTACATTGCTTTTAATACCAACAACTTTTCGGAGATTTTGTCACTTGAATAAAATATTTGCAGGTTAAACCAAATATTAGTTTCGCCCAAAAAAAAAACTATTACTCTGTCTAATATTTTATTATCCGCAACTTATTTTAAAAAAATATAAAATTTTTAAATAAATCTGGAAATTCTAATAAAATGTTGGAACTAGCAACTAAATTTTTGTTGTTTCAACATATCTATTTTTAGAAAAATTGGGTTTAGGCTAAAGGCAAGCAGGAGGTTGCCGGTTCGAGCCCAGTTCGCGGAATAAGAATTTTTTATTAATAAAAAAAAATCAACTTAGGAATAAGGTAATAAAGCCTTAAACCATAAAGACCAAAAACCAAAGTATTGTAGACCAAAAGGCTAGCATATTGCCCAAAAATGGGTATATGAAAATGTATTGCAATGTTTTTGGCAATATGACAATTGATTAAATCAGAAAATTCTCGAAAACACAATATAGTTAAACAGTTTTATAGGTATAGGACGTATGTCTAACACATTCTCAAGAGTTACGTCCTCTGACAGCAAATGTCAAAGATTTAGATATCTATGTTATATGTTACCAAACTTGAGTGGGTATGCCAATCATCCATCTCTAGAAATTTTATTTAATGAACTAAAAACAATTGGGAATATGAAGGAACAATGTAGACGCCTTACTTATTTATCTTACTAAGATATAACTATAGTCTAGATAAACAGCCAGTTAGTCTGTGACGAATGCCATTTTTGAAATCTCCTCTAATGCTGCGTCTTTGAGTCCTTCCAGTACGAGTTTATTTGGGGACTATGTAGAGAAGCAAATTTCCTGTACCCTTATAAATATTCCCAAAACTTTTGTTTGCAAATAACTGCTTGCCAACTCTGCATAAAATTGCACAATTTTTTTACTCACTATTGTACTCAAGATATTGAGTTATTTTAAGATTTTAATCCACTTCTTATTCTTTAAAAAATATAGACGCTTTAAAGTACTGGGTCGAAAACGGAACACTTTGTCAAAAATGAGCTAATTATATTTGCAACGGTCTTTATTTACATAATATTCCAAGTATTTCGAATTATATATAATACTTTTTTAAAATTTTTATAAAATTATATATAATTTGATACAACTGTTTGCATCAACTTTAATGGAATTATATCTAATTCGATACAATTATGGGTACACAATTCGGATGAAATTTATCTATTAATATACATCAAATTGTACAAAAATGGTATTTAATTATATCGAATTGGATCTAATTCGATGCAACTGTATGACATTCTAAACAATTTGATGTATTTTATATGCTCTTATTTTTTGGATCAAATTTGATGTCGTTGCATATCTAATTTATATATAATTTGATGATGCCATTTTAATTACTTGGAAATTTAGGAGTTAAAATTAATCGAACAAATGTGTGCCTAAGCCTGGTTTTTAATCTATGTAATTCATAAGTAATGCCAATAAAATTTTATTGTCAATGAAAAATACCGAAATGTGGTATCACATTACAGAATTTTATGAAATTTTTTTTTTCAAATTTTTTTCTTATTAATTTTTTTGATGAAAATAAATATTTGTATCAAAATTGTGTATAAAATTCCTACTGTTTTTATTTACAACAATATCAACTCTTTAAAACAGTGTTTATAAAAATAGAACATTTTTGGTCTTCAAAGTTTAGTAACGTCATGATGCTTGTTAGGAAAATACCCTAGCCACGTGTTTTATTACTAAGAAGACAAGAATGGAATGGAAATTGATGATTAATGGGTTTTTTTTGTTAAAGCTTTGCCTATTCTGGAGGCTCTTGCTTTTCTCAAACTTCGGGTTCTGATAAGATCTTTAGCCACATCGAAATACTGGTATCAACCTAGCTAATATGTTTGATTTGTTGAAAGCTCTTAATAAATTAAAAAACATTTACTACCATATACTGATTTTTTAATATCATTTATTATTTTCATTTATTTAAAGTTTCATACAAATTTAATTACAACAACGGAATGTTGACATTTATTCATTTCCGTTACAGTTATTATAAATTTAAATTATTCTTTTTCCCAAAAAAAAAAATAAAAAAATTCGTGTTTGAAATAATTTCAAATAACAGAATATAACTATAACTGATCTGTAGTTAAAATTCGAACATTTATTTTTAACTTATAATTCCTTTTTTCATCGGATTTGTTAGTTATTTCAACGATATTTAAAAATAAATAACAAGAAACATTTGATTTAAATGAAAAGTAAGTAAACCGGATTATAAGTGATTTATCATTTATGTTAAATTACATTTTCAGTTAATTTCAACTACAAACTATTTTGAGTGTACACTCATAAAAAAAAGTTTGTAAAGTCAGCAAAAAATTTTGCTGAGTCAGCAAAATTTTAGTCAGAAGGATGCTAGCAAAAAAGTTGCTAATGTCAGCAAAATCTTTTGCTGAAAATCAGCGAGCTGATTTTTAGCAGCAAAATTTGTCGATTCAGCAAAAGTTTTGCTAACACTTAGTAGATTAGAAATAAAAAAGCGTTGGTAAAAATTAATAAATTTTTTGCTGAATTTTAGTAGACTGAAAAAAACGCAAAAAATTTGTAGAAAAATTGTAATTTAGTTAATTTATTTGCTGAAAATCATAGAACATATTTTTGTGATTCTTTTAAAAATAATTTACTATAATAACGAAATATAACAATTTTAATTTTCCCACATTGACGACATGAATTAATTTAATATCTGAAAATATATAGAAATAAATATATATAACATAACAAAAATTTTCATCAACTACTTACATCAATGGTTGTCTTAATGATGCTATCTTTTCAATGACGAAACCGCCGAAGATAATTCTAGAAACGAAACGAAAAAATAAACAAAACAAACGAAACGAAAAAAACAACCCTTTTTTTGCAATAAGAAAAAGAAACCATACAAATCTACCTAAGATGTGTGTTTTTGTCTTTCTCTTTACTCTGTCTACATGTCTGTATATGTTTTTTTCATGGTTGATTTTTTTACTTGTCTTGTTAGAGTTGTACTTTTTAATATCATTTTCCTCTTCTCTACTACATCTTGACATGCCGCAACATCTGCTTATCAGCACAATTTTTTTTAGCAAAATTAATTAGTAAAACATTAGTATATTAGTAAAGCATTAGTATAAAACAGTTAAGTGCTGAATAAGTATAACAAAAATTTTAGCTGAAAACACGATTTTAGCAAAAATATTTGCTAAAAAATAGTATACCTGATTTACAAGACGTTTTACTAACTTTTCTACTAACTTATTTTTTTGAGTGTAGTTGACAAAAGGACATTATATTTACAGTTAAATAAGCAGACGCGGGTAAGTTTGACTGCTTATAAAAACGACTTCTTCAAACAAAAATAACTAGTGTTGACGCCGAATTATAATGCGTTGAGATATTTATGATCATTATATAACCACTTACGCGGTAATGAAAGTTTTTGCTGGGTATTAAAAGAGTGTTTGCTAATCGATTTTTTTTCGTGTTGTTTTATGAAACTGTCAGCAATTTTCGACGTGAATTCATTTATGACATTTCCATAAAACAACACGAAAAAAATCGTATGTACCACTTTAGCAAACACTCCTTTATAGAAATTTTATTTCATAAGAAAAATATACATTTAAAATAAATTGTTGTTTGTAAATAAATTTTTGTTTGCCTCAGGTTAGACGAAAAACTACAATATGACTGAAAACATATAAAATCAACCACTCAATTTCCTCCACCCCCTCTGATTTCAACCAATAGAACCATAGAAGATGTAAATCATATAACTATAACCTCGACAGGTAATCCCAGCGGATCTTGAAATATTGAGTTTCAAAAAATTAAAAATATGCAAAAAAATTTGAAAAAGTAGTCGTACATAATATTCCATATATTTTTAAAGGCTTAAGCTACGAGAGTTATTGGTAACTCATTTTAAAGCTACATTAGTTGTGGTTTTTACTAGTGCACACAAATTATTCACTTCCCCACGGCAAAATGCATTGCTATCAAAAACCGCGGTTCAGCAAAGATGTATTTCAAAAAACTGTATTTTTTTTAATTTTTAAAAAAATATATGTATTACAGTAATTTGCTGTGGTTTGTTTTTTTAAATAAATTACAATTGTAGTCAAAAAAGAAATTTCTTCTACAAGTAACTGCGTTTTCACTTAAAAATAAAGATACTAGCTCTGTTCGACGTACCCAATTTTACCATAAATCGTTTTTTATTGTAAAATTTGTATGCAAATTGTTATAGTTTCGGGTAAATTTGGTTGCCGCTGGAAAACGCTACGCGGGAATGACGTAGAACAGCTCTACTGTATTACAGCTCAAACAACTACAAATATTTGCAGCAGATATTCCCTGAGTGTAGTCTAAAATATTAAGGTATAGAAAAATAAGTAAAAATTTAATTAAATAAGCACTGGTTTTTTTTACTAGTGTACACAAATTATTCACTGATTCACGGAAAAATGAATTGCTTTTAAAAAAACCCGGTTCAAAAGGATGTATTCCAAAAAACTTTTTTTTTTAATTTTTAAAAAAGTATATTTTAATTATAAGTTATTTCCATATCCCATGTCCAAATCCCTATGTGGAGCTCTAAAGCGATGAAAAAAATATTTCCTTTAATAAGAAAATTTAACTAACAAGCCGATAACTCAGAAACGTGCAGATCTACCACATCGGGATTTTGTGACGGTATAGAAGAATAATTTATAATTACTATATATTTTTTTTTTAAATTTAGAAAACTAATTTTGTAAAATACAGCGGTTTGAACCACGAATTTTGAAAATATGCATTTTACCGTTTAGAAGTGAATTATTTTTGTGCACCACTAAAACCACGATTTAAATACCTTTAAAATGAGGTATCAATGACTATTGTAGCTTACACCGTTGAAAAGATATGGACGATTAAGTACGACTACTTTTGTTCAATTTTCGATTTTTTTTTTTCATATTTTGAAAACGCGATATTTCCACAACTGTTGGAGCTAACAACCAAAAACGTGTACGTTGGCTTAGTTATATGACACTTACTTTCCATACCAAGTTTGGTTAAAATTGAAGTTGGTAGATGTCGAAAATTTGATATTTTTTTATGGTTTTATATGGAATGAGTTATATATAAAACATAGTTTCAGTAAAAGAGTAAAAATATTTCAAGTTAAAATAGTTACAAGTATTGTTGTTTTATGTGTTAGACGCTCTATAAACATTTAACAAATTAAATAACAATTTGTCTTATCATAACTACATATTAACACAAAATCCTAGCTTTACGCTTTTTTATATTACTTTGGTGTTATACAATTACACTCATACAAATAAGTCTGCAAAAAATAGCAGAAAAAGTTACTAAAAATTAGTTAAAAATGAGGATGCAGAAAAAAACAGTACAATTAGCAGAAGCATTTTGATAATTATTAGTAAAATAAAAACATCAGATAACAAAACAGTAAAATTTACTAAATTTTAGTTGTTTGCATGAAAACTAAGCGCCATCTATTCGTGAAAATATATAATAAGACAACTAAAATACAGCTCAGTATTTATAAGATACATAAAATACAAATACAGAGTTGTATCTGTCTTTTATTTTCATTGTTCCTTTTGTATGTACATCGTAATGCTGTATGTCAAAGACTGAAGCGTACACATAGAATACTGTGACGGTAAAGACGACTGCAAATGTAGTGAAAAACAAATAAATTTTCCCTTGAAAAAAGGGACTAACATTCAACTAACATTGTCATTTGTTTTTTAACCGTACAAAAAATTAATCACAATTGCAGTAAAAATGTTGTATTTTTTAAATAAAAAAAATTGCTGTATAAAATGAATGTAAAATCATAATACAGTAATTTGATGTGGTTTGTTTTTTAAATGAACTACAATTGTAGTAAAAAAAGAAATTTTTTCTACAAGTGACTGTGTTTTAACTTAAAAATAAAGATACTAGCTCTGTTCGACGTACATTACCGCGGATACTCAATTTCACCATAAAATTTGTAAAATTTGTGTGCAAATTGTTGTTGTTTCGCGAAAATTGGGTTCCAGCGGGAACCCGCAGTAACGCAGTCGAACAGACCTACTGTATTACAACTCAAACAACTACACATATTTGCATCAGAAGTTCCCTGAGTGTAGTCTAGAAAATGAAGATAATAGAAAAATAAGTAGGGGAGGTCGGGGTATTCTTGGACACACTTTTATTTTGTCCAGAAACTCTAAAAAAATAGATTTTTCTCAAAATTTCAAAGCTAGATTTTGTGGTACGATAAATAAACTTTCTTTTGGTATCAGCAATTTGACCTAATTGTTTAAAATTGTACACTCTGTATCAGTTGGCGCAAAAAACTGGTTTTCGAGATTTTAAAAAATCTCGGGGTATTATTGGACAGTTTTGTAAATCGATAAAAAAAATGAATTTTACTGCTGGAAAACGTTGATTTGTTAATGAAAATGAAAGAATATATTATAATGAATAAAATAAAGTGAAAAATATCGATGAAAATTATTGAGAATCGCTGTTAAGGTACGTGAAAGTGTTCGGGTTTGCTCCGGCACAACTCAAGTGAACACCTCGATGACAAGCAATACAATTGGCTGTGTTTCGGCGATTTTCTTTCTTGGGCATATTTTTCATGCAAATTATGCAAAAATCAATATCTTCCTCCGCATCAGTTTCGTTCGGAGACGGTATTCTCTTTTGTGGAGTCTTTGATTTGCCACGGCCTTTTTTCTTCTTTGCTGCTGGTGTGTCATCTTTCTGTGATAAACTTTGCCGCTTCTTCTCGGCCTTATCACGTTGCTCAGACACATTTTCTGGCGATGTCAAAACGACCGACTTCATTGGCTTACGACACGATTAGACTTTTTCGCTGGCGTGGCAAGTTTCAACGGACCTACCGAGTTTAATGTCCTTTTTGGCATAATAACGCGGCATTCTGTCAAAAAAAATTTAAACGGACAAAAAAACGATTAGAAATTGCCGAAAAACTAATGCTGTGTTGAAATTATGCATGAAAAATCACTTATACGCATCAAACACGCGAGGTTATATTGTGAACTGTCCAGAATTAAGTGTCCAATAATACCCCGACAAAAGTGTCCAATAATGCCACGAACGCTAATTTTTACAAAATGTCGGCGTATAAGTAACACAATGCTAATTTCATACAAAACTCTTATATGCGTCGAAAGCTTAAAGTTCAAAGAATATTATAAATATATTTACCTCACTTGGTTCGTCAAAAAATGTTGTCAAAATGAACAAAACACTAAGTGAAAAAAACACTTTATAAACATCAAAATTCTGTTTGCTATGATAGCGAGGTAACAATGTGTCAAAACAAGTCAAGTGCTCTATGCTAGTTGGTGGAGACCCCAGGCGTTACAAACGGTACCAATGTAAAAGGGGTAGAAGAATTACGCAAATTATAATTTTTGAAGGAAAAAGATCAACGCTTTATCCGTATTACTTTATTTACTTGATGAGAAGTGAAAAACTAAACATTCTGTGTGAAAATGAGCATCCTCGCTTTCGTAGTAATTGCATTTTATTTTTACCCATTTTGACATTTTATTTTCATCCATAGTAGAAAAAGAGCAAAAATATGCTAAAAAAAGAGTTAACTTCAAAAGCCTATAAAAACAAAATAAGAGCAAAAATTTCCAAACCCTTTTTGGGTTTTAGTCTACTAATGGTCTACTTTTATTTTCCGTTGGAATGGTCCGGTATGTCTGCCATGACCCGAAATTTGTAGCACAGTGATATTAATAAAATAAGAACAGCAAAAAAAAATTAACAAAATTGAAGTAATGTTCGACCAAAATTCTAGTTAATTGAAAGTAACAAATTAATCTGCTAAAAATTTGCTAAATATTAGTAGACAAAAAAAAATCGAAAAGAAATACAAAATTTTAAACTTCTTTTTAAGATTTTTTTTAATGCGAATAAAAAAAAATCTGTACCATAAATTTCGATCACCAACTTACATTTTTTTTACTATAATTTTCTGTTGATTATAGCAAACTATACTATTATTTGCATTTTACAGAATTTCAGGTAAATATAGCAAAACTTATGTTGATATTACAGTTTTTGTTTGCTGTTTTTAGTCTACAAACATTTAGTAAAGGTTTTTTTCCAATTTTAGCAAATTAAATTTCTATTTTCAATCAACTAAAATTTAACTCGAATATAACCAAAATTTTGTAAAGTTAACTGTTTTAATTTTGCTGCTCTCAGTTTATTAATATTTGCAAAAAAAATATCTGCTAATTCTAGCAGTTTTTTCTGCAACGCCATTTTTAACTATTTTTTAATATTTTTACAGGCTTATTTCTATGAGTGAACTATTTTAAAGTTTAATTAATTATAATAATAATAATAATTAAAATTGCATCCTTAACTGTCTTACAGTCTTACAATTATAAAATAAAAAATAAACTACAGACATACACAGAGAGAATTTTAGTGAACGAAAAATAATGAAAATTTTCTATTAAAACATTACTTTGATAATGTGAACGAAAAATTTCTAAGAATTAATGAAAACTACTAAGAAAGACAATAATGGAGCAAAATTGATTATTAATAGGTTTTTTGTTAAAGTTCTGCCTATTATGGAGGCTCTAACTTTTCTAAAACTTTGGGTTCTGATGAGATCTTTAGCCAGATCGAAATACTAGTATCAACCTAGCAAATATGTTTGATTTGCTTTATTTTTGTAAATATACAGAGGTTGAAAGCTCGTTATAAATTGAAAATAACATAAAAATAATCTCGATGTATATAAAAACAAAAAACTAATAAACATACTTTATATTTTTCATAAAATTTAATGAAAAGTTTCAATGGGCACATTTCAGTGCTATTAGGGTTTGAAATACCGAATCGATATTGAAAAATCGAAGCATTTTTCAATACCGCAGTTTCGGTATTTTTGATATTCATACAAAATATTTTTTTTATGTTTTTTCAATTTAAAAGTATATTTAATAAATATACCCAAATATTATTTATTTCACATATTTTTTTTTATTTGAGTAAAAAAGTACACTCACAATATTTTAACAGTAACTGATTGTAGTTTATTTACAAAGTTATCAGTAGACTTTGATTTTTAAAGAATATACATTTTAACTACAAAGAAATATTTTTTTTTAACGTATTTTACGATTTATTGAAAAAACAAACTACACATAAATACAGTTTTTCTGTACCAGTTATTATTTTCATTTAACACTTTCTTTTTACAAAAAATTCTTAATTTGAACCAAAAAGTTTATGATAGTAAAACTAAAAGGAAAACTGTTGTTTTTAATACCTTGGGAGTTAATTTTTGATAGTTAAAATAAAATCGTTTACTTTTCAAGATTTGGGAGTTTTTTAAAATTTTTTATTATATTTTTGATAGTAAAACTGAAAGAAAATCTTTCATTTTAACGGATTTTGAGACAATTTTTAAATAGTTAAAAATAAATGAAAAAAGTATTTGATTTCAAAGAAAAGTGAATAGACCGGTTTGTAATTATATGTTTAGTAGTGTTAAAGTACATATGCCTTTAATTTTAACGACAAAATATTGTGAGTGTAAGATTTAATAAAGATTAGCAATAATTTTGCTTGTTTTTTATTAAAATAATATTTTAAGTCATTGATACACGCACATCATATATCCGCTGAACATTTTTCAACCAAACTTAGCAGATGTATACCATGCTTCATTAAGAAATTTTTATATTTTTTTTGGCTTAAAGCGCCCTCTGGTGTTAATATTAGCAGTCAAAGTTAAACTTTTGACAGCTTATAAATCATAGACGGTTTAAGATATTAAAAAAATTTAAATTTTGTATAATTTTGTGAACAAATCTTTATTTAATAATATATGTAAAATAATTTTTTTTTTAGTTAACCAATTTTAAAATTTTTTTTGAAAAAGATCGTGGTTTTTGAGCATTTTTTTAAATTGCCATATGGCAACCCTGTTGATATAATTTTTATAAGTTTAAAAGTATTTTAATAAAAAACATCCATTATTTACGTTTTTCGAGAAAACGCAATAAATTTTTCAATATTTCAGACTTCGTATACTTGAAACATTCATCGTTCGATAGGTCAGATTTTCAAAAATTATATACAATCGATGAACTAATTTCTAGCACAGAAATACACTTACATATTTTTTCATCAACACAACAATCAAGAATAAAAAAAATTAGCGTTTTTTATATTTTTAAATAATTTTTGAAAAAAGTTCCATCAAAAAAGGTCAAAACTTAATTTTCTCAAAATAATTATTTGGCATTTCTGGATAAAAATTTTTCATAATTTTTTTTGTCCACGATGGTACTCAAGATACTCAATTATTTTATGATTTTTAAACCACTTAATCGTCTTTATCCAGTAAAAACATATAGCCGTTGAAAAGTACTAGTTCGAAAAAGGGACACTGTGTCAAAAATGATGATAGGATATTATATATCCTAAATTTTTCAGCGACTCCTCAGCCACTGCAAATGCCCTTTCCGGTTCAATACTGGTGGTTGGTATGGTGAGCAAGAAATCATAAACCGTCTGTAAGATTTGACCCTCTTGGTTGAAGCCTCATATAAACTTAATAACAGTTTTAAACTTAATTACTGTTTTAATACGGAGTTTATTACCCAGCAAAACCACACATTACCAAATAATGGGTAAAGTAATTTATCGCCATAGGGCTCCATTCATTACAATAAACCTTACTTCACTGATGAATTTTACAGGAGATGAGCCAAAAAGTAATGGGTGGGTTCATTACCTAGTAGAAGGTAACTGTTACCGGGTTCGGAAAAGTAATGTGTCTATAAATAGATTTTCATAAAAACAAATTTATAAAAAAAAACTATTACAAATAATTTTTTTTTAATAAAAAAATAATGTGTTCGCGGCGAAATTCGAGCCTGGGGAACTCTACCAACTGAGCTATCGTCACATATAATAATGGGTTGCTGAAAATGTAAATGAATTGTTGTACTTTATGTGGGTAAGTTATATAAAGGGTCCGCCATCTAACTTTTTTTTTTCAACTAGTGCTTATTTCGTGAATGGTAACACTTAGCTCATGTCTGATTTGACAGATAATTAGTTTTATCCTTCCGCTGAACGAATATGGTCCGTATGTTCGTTATCTTGTGAAAAAAGTGAAAGAAACTGGCATCCTCATCGATAAACCAAAGCGTGAAAAGCCAAAAACAGTGCGTACACCCGAGAATATTGCTGCTGTGGCAGAAAGTGTGCGTGAAGCGCCATCAACATCAATTCACCGTCGTTCTCAACAATTGAACATTTCGGAGACATCATTGAGACGAATTTTGCATAAAGACCTTGGTATGACGCCATACAAAGTCCAATTGGTTCAGGAGTTCAAAAAAAAAAAAGTTATTTGGCGGACCCTTTATAATGTGTCAGAATATAGTTTTTTAAAAAAAATATTTATGATTTGAAATACTGTAAAAGGTAATGATGTATCAGTACAAGGTAAGTCAGTGTCTAATTATTGGCAACTCACTACTTTATGTTTCAAAATAATGTCGAAGGTAAGGAGTATGCATTACGTAACACATTATCGGTAACTCATTACTATTTGTTAGAAAATGATGATACAGGTAAGGAGTATAAGTTACAAGGTAATGCATTACTTTATCGTACCCATTAACAAAGTTTTGCTTTGTAGAAATAGCTGCCCGCAGTCTATCTTCAATTAGCATTATAATGTCATCGTCATCTGACAATGTGTCATTGAAATTATCGGCAACTTCAATTTCAGGGCTTAGTCATTGCAATATTTTTACTATAATAGCATGAATTAAATTTTCATTTAAAAGTTTTAAAGCATTTTTATAATAACCAGGTTTATTAAAAGCTATTCGACCATGTAAATATGGAAGAGCCGTTTAATAAGTAAATCTTTTGAAGATACAAAAAAAAATACTATTTTTCCACCTCTGAAAATTCGAAACACTTTCTTAATTGATAACAAAAAAAAAATTTTTTTAAATAATTTTTAAATATTGGCAACAAATTAATACAGTAAAAAAAATTGTATGCAATACCAAAATCAGTATTGGTTTAAAATCGGTATTTCGAGTTTAACAAAATGGCTCGAATGTCGAAATTTTCGGTATTACCGTTTTTGGTTTTGGCAAACCTAAGTGCAATTATATGCAAGAATTCAATAATATCATGCCGATAATTCTTTCAGTGTAGTTTTAATACTTATATTGCTTAGTTTAAGAAAAACGAAAAAAAGTTAAGACAAAATAAAACTATTTGGCACCGTTTTAAGTAAAATGTCTAGGAGGGATGTTGAAAATAACAACAACATTAACACATACAAAGTTAAGTGAAGTTTGTGTTAAAATAGAAAAAAAAACTCAAGAACGACACGAAAAGAAAAACTTCTTCAAGGAACATTTTTTACAAGTCTACTTAATAAGGCACGTAATAATACCTTGAGTGTAAAAGTATGTATGTGAACAAATGTTGAATATTAGTTGGAAATATAGAGCAAGGATACAGTTTTGTTGTAAAATATTTTAAACTGTTGTTTTAGTTTAAACAAATAAACATTTTCTTTAAAATATCTAGGAAAAGTAAAATTGTTGTTGTCTAACAATAAGTTTTTCAGAATCTATAAAGCCATAATTGGAGCTGAGGCAAAATTAAAAATTTGCTAAATGAAATATTGCAAAAAAAGTATTAAAAAAAAAAAAAAAAAAAAAAAAAAAAAAGTGCAATTCTTTGAGTTTTCTTTTCAATTTATAACGAGCTTTCAACATATTAGCTAGGTTGATACTAGTATTTCGATCTGGCTAAAGATCTCATCAGAACCCGAAGTTTTAGAAAAGCTAGAGCCTCCATAATAGGCAGAACTTTAACAAAAAACCTATTAATAATCAATTTTGCTCCATTCTTGTCTTCTTAGTAATCAAGCACGTGGTTAGGTCTTTTCCTAACAAGCATCATGACGTTACTAAACTGTGAAGACCAAAAATGTTCTATTTATATAAAAAATTTTTAGTGTGTACTCTGGCTCAAGTAATATTTTTTACAGTTATATTATTTCATTTCTTGTTTTAGTAAAAGCTTAACAATTATACAACAATAAAATGTTGCTTGGTAATACAATTTAATTAATATTGTCGAGTGTTTGTAAGTAATTAAAAAAAACAAAAAGATTTACAAGTTTGAAATAATTTTTATCAAAAATAAAAATGATGTGTTTTCTACCTTTAATTGTGCACACAAAAAAATATTTCTTAAATTCCGCCAAGTAAACATTTTGTTGAATAAAAAAAAACATAATCAATTACTTTTTTAATTGACTCAATTACTTTTTTAATTGACTCAATTAAAAAGTAATCAATATTTTAAATAATATTGATTACTTTAAATAAACAAAAATATTGATTACTTTTTAATTGAATCAATTAAAAAAGTAATTGATTATTTTTTTTTATTCAACAAAATGTGTACTTGGCGCAATTTTTTTTTTTCTGTGTGCAATGAAAATGGAAATTATTCAAGTTCGAGCCCATACTCTATATTTCTTTATTAGGATATTGTCCTAACAAATAATCTATAGAGTTTTTTTGTTTTCAAATTTATTAATTGACCACTTTCAGGAACATTAAGTTAACGATTATCACCATTGATAATCTTGTTTAAATAAAAAAAAAACAAGTGTAAAAATGAAAAGCATATTAAAAAACAAAAAGCGTGTATTGTATATCTACCAAAGGTAGAGCTTGCACATAACGAATAAGTTTTCAATTTATTTTCTGATCAATGGTGATAATGTTCGAACTCATATATTAGTTCTCATTTAGTGGCAAAACTAGGTTATATGAATGTTTGATGTTTTGCATGGGATTGTCACTTCTTTCAAAAGGTGTTCTGATGATGGGAAACTAGAAAATTCCCGAAATAGATCTATCAACACATTACTGAAAGTAGGTAACCTTATAAAATATATAAAATTTAAGTTTCAAGGCGCCACTTTTTTGTGTTTTTGAGCCTTCAAAAATAAACGATCTCTGTGAATTTGTAAACATGGAAAAATGGGTCACCATTATTCAATACTTTTATTTGAAAGGCCACAGTCCAACCAATATTAAAGCCGAGATATATTCTACTCTGAAGGAGTCTGCTCTTTCGTTTAGGACTATAAAATATTGGGTGGCAGAGTATCAAAGAGGTATCATTAAGGTGTCCACGCCAGAAACGGTTAAGAAAATCCATAAAATTGCATTGGATGACCGTCGGCAGAAGGTGCGTGAGCTGGCTGGAATGATAGGCATTTCAAAAAGTCCTATATATCGAATATTGGCCGCAAGAAGTTGAAGACAGTTTCATCTACAGTCAAGGTCATGGCGTCTGTTTTTTTGGGATGCGCGTGGGATAATTTTTTTTTATTATCTTCAAAAAGGAAAAACAATCAATGCTAACTAATTGGACCGTTTAAGATATGCAATTAAGAAAAATGGCCGCATTTGGCGAAAAATATAGCCAAAATCAATTAATTAAACTTCAAATTGCTTTAGCACGCAGATTATTTGCCATATTTAGCTTCCACGGATTATTGTCTATTTAAAAAAATTGCAAAAATGGATCGGTGGTAAAAGATTTGTCAACAATAAAGAGGTGGAGTATGCGATTGATGGCTATTTTAAGGAGCTCTTACTACAAACAGGGTATCGAAGCTATTGAATATCGATGGAGAAAAATGTATCGAGCTAAAAGGAGGTTATGTTGTGAATTGTGAAGTAAAGAACATTTCTTTTTTAGGGCGGCTAATTTTGTAACGAACCTCGTATGTATTTAAACGAAAAACAAGATATAAGAAAGTTTATTTATTTAGAATTTGTAAACACCCAAAATATGAAGAAATCAAATTAAAATATGGTTGTATCTTCTTACCGAGGTTGTAGCCACAAAAATACAATTTTTAATTCCGTTTGCAAAATATGTTTCTGTGTGCAATGTGACAGAAACCGGTAATTGATCGGACGTTTTAGATAAAAGCGATCGGTACCATTAACATGGCGCTGTCATAGCAGGTAATCAATTGACATGTTCCAGACTCCTTGTGACGTGTTAGGTGGTTAGTCTAAAAAAAATATTTTGAAACGCGAGCAATGTACCATCTGCTTGACCGGCAAATGCTTTAACGCCTGAGGTAACGTTGCTCGTGCATATTGTCTGGCTAACAGCAAAGTTATAGTTTTTGCATGAGTTTAAATATAAAAACATTAAACAAACAAAAAATTGAAAAGGAAAAATATTAAAAATCAAAATATGCTTAAAGTTCTGTGATATATCATTGTTTAACTTGTCACGGCAAGGGTTATTTTAGGTCACTTGGACCATTTCTTTGCAGTCTTATTTCAAATAGAACATTTGTAACGAAAAAAAAAACCTAAAATGGCTTTTACAATTAAATACATAGGAAAAAGAGTAGTTAAAAATTACGTTGCAGAGAAAATTAGCAGATTTTTTATTACTAAATATTAGTAAGAGAAGAATAACGAAAGTAAATCTGTTGAAATTAATTGAAAGTAACAAATTAATATGCTAAAAACAGTAAACAATTGGCTAAATATTTAATCAATTTTGGTTGATATTAGAGTTTTTATTTGCTGTTTTTAGTTTACAAATATTTAGTAATAGTTTTTCAAAAGTAAATGGCTATTTTAAATTAACTAAATGCAGGTAAAATATAACTAAAAATTTTGTAAAGTTAACAGTTTTATTTTTGCTATTCTTGTTTTATTAATATTAAGCAAAAAAAAATTTTTATTTTAGCAGTATTTACTAAAATTAAGAAATAAAATGTAAATTGAAATTTATAATTGTTTAATTTTTATGTAAAATTCACAATAAAATAGAAACATTTAATTAATAATCAGAAAATTGCAATAACAATTCAGATTCAAATACGAATATAAATGAAATTTACACAATTCCATTGACATGAAAAAGAAATATTATAATAAATTTTAATTGTTTAATATTAATTAAAAAACTGCCGAGAAAATTAAAAAAAAATTTAATTAAAAATGAAAAAAAAATATTATATATATTGCAGGAATAAAATAAATGTGGCCTCTTTTAGTCGCGGGAACAGTTCATTGTAATTAACACTGCTTAACTTAATATGGGCCAACTGCTTCGTTTTCAACCCAGTAATTTTAAACAGATACACAGAAAAAACCTAAAATATCTAATTAAAGATTTGAATTTAATTTGTTTCTAAATAAATATTTAATTGAATCAATTAATATTTTAATTGACTTTTATATATATAAATACATATTTTTTTTAGACACAATTATCATATTATTTTTTATACACTGTATGCATAAATAGAAAAGTTTCAGTATAAAATACCAAATACATTTACAGTTAACAAACAAAACAAGCACACACACAAACAGACTCAGCATTGCAAAAAACACACATACCAACGTATAGACAACACACTTTTTTTGTGAGTATCATATTTTTTTTTTTTTGTAGAAGTTATTTATAACTTTTTTTCCTTCTTAATTTTAATAAAAGGTTTAATTGATAGTATCATTGCCGTGATAGGTGCAAAATCAATTAAAATATTAATTGATTTAATCAATTTTTTAATTGAAACGTTTTTAGTTTTTTTCTGTGTATATTTTTTTACAGGAAAAACTATAAAATACTATGTCAACTTCACAATAATCGTTAATAAAGAAATAGTAGAAAATCGTTATCGAGAGTTGACAAATATTTATCTGAAAACCTTTCAACCTTTAAAAACTTGTACAATATTAAATTAAAGAGCATAGTTGATACTATGTGACTGTTGGAAAAAAGTTGCATTATTATTTTAAATTTTGTATTATTTTATAAAAAGTTTATCAAAAAATTAAAAGTATTTTGCAAATAATTCTTTAACTATAGCTAAATTTAAAAATCTATAGGCCTATTCGTCATTTGCTTCCAAAAGTCTTTTACAAATGATAGGTCGCAACCAAGATGCATTAAATTTTTTTTGATTTTGTTGAACTGTGTAATTTATAATATTTTGTGATCAATTCACAAAAGGCTCAAAAAGATTTTTTTTTAAACCCATTTCGATTTTTTTGTGATAATTTTGAATCAAAAAAAGTGGGCTTGTTTTGATAAACCACATTCACGCAATCATTTGAGACATTTTCGAAATGAATTTTAAGCAAAATGACAATTAATTTTTAATCTTCTTACAAGAAAATACAAAATTTTACTCTTAAATGTAACAAAAAAATATGTCAATCAAATATCTAAATATCTACAAAATGTGATTTCAAAATTAACAGCGTGTCTAAAATGGGTTAACGCCACGATAAATATATTTAGTATATGAACAAGCGAATGAATGAGCAAGTGAAGTGCATTAACATCATTCCTTCCTTTACTTTAATTAATCCTTTATACCAGCGGTTCCCATCAACTCTTGCTTAACGGACCACTTGACACATTTCTACTGGTTCACGGATACCCAGATATTTTTTTTATTATGTTTTAAAAAAATTGAAAAGTAAAAAAAATATATTTTTCTTAAATTAAAAAAAAAAAAAAAAACATTTCAAAAACCAAATGCAGTAAAGCCCAATTAAGATGAACTCCGAGGGACGAAAAGAAATGAATTTGTTATTAACGAGGTTCGTGTTTACTTTAGTAAAATTTTGTTTTATTATTGTTCACAAAATATTAAAAATTTGTATAAACTTTTTTTAAAATATGTCTTGTGAAATTCTTTCATTTGATTTCATAAATGGAAAGTTTTTCATACATTTGGCAAAGAATTTCGGTGTATAAAAAATGTTTAAATTCAAAGTAATTTTAAGAGAATTTGCAAAATTTTAGTAATTTTGTAATTAAAATGGCAAACTATATAAAAATTTGACTGTCAAAAACTGTTCATCTGGTTCGTATTAACACATGTTACTTTAAAGTTGTTACCAAAACGTTAGGTCTTTCAAATTAGTTCGTAATAACCGAGGTTTTATCTTAACCAAGTTCGTCTTAATCGAGTTTACTGCACGAAAACACAAAAATGTGAGAAATATCTGTATATTTTTTTGAAAAATGAAAAAAAAAATTCCAAAAAAAGATTTCGAGACACTTGTCCAGAAATTATCCTGAATGGCTCACTAATTTCTCGAAACAATAAAGTTAAATATCTAGGCATGTGTTTAGACAGAAGATTAACGTGGAAAGAACATGTAAAGTTCAAAAGAAATCAAGTTGACATTAAAACTAAGCAAATGTATTTTTTCCTTGGTCGGAAATCAGAACTTTGGAAAACAAGATTCTGCTTTATAAAACAATTTTAAAACCTGTATGGACTTATGGGAATCAACTGTGGGAAACAACAAGTAATTCTAATGTAGAAATTATTCAAAGATTCGAATCAAAGACTCTAAGAATGATTGCAAACGCTCCATGGTACGGTTCTAATAATAATTTACACAATGACTTTGACATAGCGAATGTTAAAACTGAAATTTTAGCAATAGATATTTAAAAAGACTAAGCGATCACGTCAATCCATTAGCAATATCTTTATTAAATGAAAGCGAAGATGTTAGAAGATTAAAGAGACACCATATACTTGATTTTCCATTTAGAAATTAGTTTAATCTAATGTAAATATCAATTTTGTTATTATATAGTACACTTGTAGATATATAAATGTTAATTACACGGTGCTACCAGAAACACCAACAAATTTAGAAGTTATTCTAAAAAAAACCCATTTTCAGTGATGTTCGTCAACTTGTCGACCTGTAACTCAGTCAGTTTTTGTCCGATTTAAGTTTTTTTTTAACGGGTTTGGAAAGAAAACTGATTACGCTTTAAAATGACGTGCATTTTTTGATACATTTGTAAGTTGTAAGTATTGTTTTTGTTAAGAATATCTACAAAAAAAAACGAAAATTATAAACTTTTTTGATTTTAGTAGCTTTTCATTGCTTATTTTAATATGAAAGCTTATAAAACTTTGTACCAACGTATAAAGAAAATTTAGTTTTTAACAAAACATGGTTTTTATTTTTCAAATCTTATGAAAATTTTAAAAGTTATTCAACTTTTCATTAACACCTGCTTTTAACTATACATGTTAACTTAGGTTAAGCTATTTGTACAGTTTTTAATTTACGTTTGTATGTAAGTCAAGTGGTTTACCAAAAGAAAAGTCTGCAATCCCAAAAAATTTTTACTTTAGAAAAAGTTTTGTAACTTTTGCAAATATAAACCGATTTTAATTTTTTTCTATATAAAATTGTCTTTAAAATACAGTACAAAAAAAGGTTTTTATAGAAAAAAATTAATATAACTCTTGTTGAATTTGAAAAATTAGGAAAAAAAATAAAAAAAAATAGAAACTTTTAATAAACACTTATCTATTTTCATGGAATATATACTTTATGAATACAATTCATGAAAGCTTAATTCTTTGCGTTTCCAAAACTGTTTAAAATTTTGAAATCGGTCAAAAAATGTGTGAGTTAGAGATACTAAAGTGCTGCGACCTACCCTAAAACAGTTTTTTGAAAATAACTCAAAATTTTTGATTGTGTTTTAAAATTTTTGAAAACGGTTTTTGTATGTCCTCACCTAGGCCTACAACCTAGTGGGGGGGTTTTCAAGTTCTGACAAAAAGTGTTTTTTTGCAGTGTGTTATTAATGAATTCTGATCTCTATTATATATATTGTTATTGATCTTGCTGAAGATCGATAATTTATGTCATGTTTATATTAATATCAAATTTGTTTATTATTGTAAAATAGATTGCAAAATAATTATGAAGACAAAAAAAAAAAAAAAAAAAAAAAAGTTTAATATTTGAGCAATAGAATTTATACTATACGCTTTTAGACTGTGACTGGCTCTGACTGTCCTAAAACTATTTTAAAGACAGAAAGTTATAACCTTTTGTAGTAAACAACAATAAAATTCAAATTTTATTTGTCATGTCAACTTCAAATAACTAAAATTTTCTGTGGTTCTTGCAACAACAAACACATGGGGAATACAGTCATAACCAGAGTCACAGACTTCTTCGTAAGAATAGGCTTTAAAAATTGTTCATAGAATCAATTATAAACAAAATCAGCGAGAGGTACTTTCAAATTTGGTGCAGAATTATTAAGAGGACATATTGTAAGAAACAGGCAATTTTAGGCGAGACTGAATTTATCTAATGCAGTGCACAAAATTTTCAATTTTTCAAAGAATTTTTTTTAAAAAATTGTAAAAAATATTGTGAAATTTTTTTAAATTACTTTTAAACATTAAATTTTACCGAACTCTTCGCAGACCCGCTGGAATATCCCTACGTACCCCCATTTGGGAACCGTTGCTTTATACTTTGTAACTATGTAAACACCACTTACAAACAAACATACATACACACAAACATATACACAGAGCCATTTATACCATACACTCTGTTACCCACTACACTTACACAAACTCAAACAGCAGAAGAATCAGCAGCAGTGGAAATAACAATAAAATAGAGATAGAGATAACTTTGGTATACGAGTTGGATACTAATTAATTGCTCGACTTTCTTAACTACTACAGATTTTCACAAAATGTTTCGAGAAAAGAAAAAATTTCTTATTGTTTTTTATTTTTTTGTTTTTGTTACAGCTTGTCGTTAATTCCTTTTGTTTTGTTGCTCTCATTTAACAAATTAAATTGTATTTTATTTAACTTATATTATTTTGGCTCCCTTCTGTTTCGAAATAAATTAAGTTGGTGGGTGGGAAGAGGACTAAAAGTTGTAAGAAAAAGAACGTAAAAATAATTACAGGGTTTTGAAAGAATTCTTAAAAAAAAAAAATTAAATTAACTTTTTTTTACGTATGAGCAATAAATAAAAAAAATATTAATCATACGCACTTTAATACTTTTAACTAGGGTAACCAAAAACCAGTTCTAAAAACAATGTTTTGAGAGCTTAAAACAAGCTCGAAAAACAGAGAAATAAACACGCACAAGAATTTTTCCATAAAAAATCAACAATTATTTAAAATTTTAATCGATCAAGTTGTTTCAATGGAATATACACTTAAAATACTTAAGAAATATATTTTTTAACTTTCAGTCTGTTAATCAATAAACAAAATAGACAAAAAAAAACGGACTTTCGGTAATAGTTAAAATATTCAGTTAAAATTTTATATTTAAAACAAAAACTTATTATATTATATTGAGTATTGAAATAAACGAAAATTTATTGATTCTGTCAATTAATTTTTCAACAGTTAAAAAAAACAGTTAAAACAGTTAAAAACAGTTAAAATACAATTGCTTTAAACGAAAAGTAAGTAGTCCTGTTTTTAACTAATTTTCTGTTAATTTAATGTGTAGTCTTTACAGAAAAAATATTGTGTGTGAACTGTTTAAATATAAAAACAAGCAGTTTAATTAAAAAAAAATAAACCGTTAAAATTCATATCTTTTTATTAATATCGTTACCACATATAAAATTGGTTCAAAATTTTTTCTTTGGAACTGCGTCAGTGAAACAAAGGTGCAATAGAGAAATAGTTTTCTTATCCCATTTTATACCACTCATCGCTTCCGTGGGAATTTTTTGACGAAATTTGTAGAAAGATCTAACGATATCTTGAAGCTTGAAGACTTTGAACAAATATTACGTCCTCTAGCGGTGGCAATCACTATCAAAATTCAAACGTTGACGCCTGGTATGTACTTAACGGGTTTAGATTTTGTTCGTTAATAATAATTTGTATTTATTGCTAAAGCAAATATTTATCAGTCTGTAATATACAAATTTATTTATCGGGGTTTCACGAATTTTGAAAATTTTTTAAAATTAATGTTTTTAGACAATTTTTCAAAATTGTAATATGGCAACACTGGCGGATCGATTTTTAAATTTTTTTTTGTTTGTTGAAAGAAAATATCAAATTTTTCATTTAAAAAAGAAAATACAGTAATTTTCTGCATATTAAAATTTTTACAATTTCGGGAATTGCTTAAGCCGATCTTTTAATTTTACATAACAAGAACATACGGCACAACACATTTTCTCATTCAATAAAATTTACCTAAACGTCCTTAACCAAAGTAGCATATAACCTTTATAGCACCTGCCTTTTTTCTATAAATTAATAACTTTTCAAAAAAGTTCTAAAAAAAATGTAAACAATTTAATTTTTTAATAAATTATATGGCAACCCTGGAACGATAGTTTTTAATATTTTGTTAATTATTTGTATAGTTTAGGCCTGAAATTATAACATGCTTTTTACTGCGCTATTATTAGTGTCGAAACTAAAGTGTAGGCCAAAGAACGATATTTGGTTGGTTTTTAGGTGTTTGAATTCGATTTTGAGTAAAACATATAAGGAAAAAGCCGAAACTTAGCTGTAAAGTGAACAAACTGGCCGCCGAAGTTTTTCCGATTATTGAATTAATTTTTTATCTACGGACTTTTCTTTAAATTCGACACTCAAAATTGCCTCTAATAAGCCCAATAAACATTTTCCATGTGTCAAATTTGTCCATAATGCTTTAAAATAAAGAATACCGACAAAAAGCGTTTTCTGGACGAAATCTTTGGTCGGTCACTACCCAGCCAGAAATTGCCAATGGTCAGAAAAATCAAGCACTTTATATTTGGTACCATTGGCAGAAATTCAAATTAAAGCACTGGCAAAGCCCAAAATGTGCTTTGCCAGTACTTGATTTGTAAAATTTACAACCATTAAAACAATTAAAGCACTGGCACAGTCGTGATATATAACACTTTGCCAACGTTAGTAAGACGTGCTTTTAAAGCATTGATTTTAAAAAATTTACTACACTTTGTTCAAAAATATTAAAATTGTGTTTTTTTATGTTTGTGAAAAATCTTTTTTAGACCAACTTTTTTCCAGCGTTAGCAAGTTATTTCCAACAAACGTTATGCCAGTGCTGGCAGGCAATTTCGTTTATCCTGTGCTTTGCTAACGCTGTATAAAAGGAACGGCCAAGCCCTGCCCGATGTTATCATTTTGGGGTTGGCAAAGCACTTAAATCTTCAGAAATCAATGCTCTGCCAATGCTAGTATAACCGTTAAAAGCACTGGGCCAGCGCTTTGCCGTTCGTATTTTTCTGGCTGGGTAGTTATTAAATATTCGTAATATCTAAAATGATCAGGCCTTAAGAGTAGGTGTTGCTTTAAAGCAACGGCAGTGTAATATGGGTTTAGCTTCAAAGATAAAATTGGTATATGTATATATAAATATTTCTTGATAAACCAACAAAATGTAATACTAAATTTTCAACAAAACAAAAATTCTTTAAAACACCGATAGCGCAAAATTATCAAAATTAGCTCTATTTGAAAAAAAAATGCAAAAAAAAGCTTACATATTTTTTGAAGAAAAATATCAAAAAGAAGCCAATATTTACAAAATAAACTAAAATAAGCAAATGTCAAAAAATAAGCTAAAAAAAGCTTTACCAAATATAATTTAAAACGTTCATAATTTCATGATCAGAACTTGTCTTTATAGTTTTATCCTTTCAAATAAAAAACAAGCCCTACATTATTTTTGGCTGCCATACCGATAAGGTAAAGGAATGGGTTCAGCAAAGAATTAGAAACATTGATTTACAATTTATTAAATAAATATTTTTTTAATATCAGCAACAAACTATAAATAGTACCTTAAAATGAAATAGTATAAATGATATAAATAGTAAAAATAGTATAAAAAGTATAAATAATATAAATGATATAAAAAGTATAAATAGTACACTCAAAAAAATAAGTTAGTAGAAAACTTAGTAAAACATCTTGTAAAACAGGTATACTATTTTTCAGCAAATTGTTTGCTAAAATTATGTTTTAAACTAAAATTTTAGTTATACTTAGTCAGCACTTAACTGTTTTGAACTAATGTTTTACTTATATTTTACTAATGTTTTACTAATTTATTTGCTAAAAAAATTGTGCTGATTAGCACATCAATAGTGTGGACGACAACCAGACTGAAAGATATACGCAGAATGAATTAGATGTCGCGGCATGTCACGATGTAGTAGTGACGAGGAAAATTATACCAAAAGGTACAGCTCCAGTAATACATAATATAAAAAAATCAACCATGGAAGATTTTTGTATCTGTTTTTCATACATAAAACAAAATTGTGGATTGAAACAACCTTAATTTTGTATTTTTACCGGCTTGTGAAAGTTTTTTTATTAATTAAATAAAAGACAAAATAAAATATTTAAATTTAAAAAAGATTAAATGTGTATTTGTAGTCAAATAGAGTGGCCAAGTTGCATATACACCAGGTAGACAGAATAAAGCGAAAGACAAAGACATATATCTTAGGTAGATTTTATGATTCCTTTTTCTTATTGCAAAAAAAGGGTTGTATATGTTACATTTTGTTATTTTTTCGTTTCGTTTCTATAATTCTTTGAGGCATTAGCGTTCCTTTAAAATATAGCATCATTGAGACAACCATTGATGTAAGAAGTTGAAAGATAATTTTGTTTATTTCCATATTTTTGCAGGTATTACATTAATTCATGTCGTCAATGTGGGAGTATGAAAATTTTTATATTTTGTAACGTATTGTAAATTATTTTAAAAACAATCACAAAAATATGTTTTATGATTTTCAGCAAAATAAATTAACTAAAGTAAAAACGATGAAAATGAAAATTATTCAAGTTCGAGGCCATACTCTATATTTCTTCATTAGGATATTGTCCTAACAATTAATCTATAGAGTTTTTTGTTTTCAAATTTATTATTTGACCCTTTCAGGAATGTGTTGATAGATCTATTTCGGGAATTTTCTAGGTTCCCATCATCAGAACACGTTTTGAAAGCGGTAACAATCCCATGCCAAACATGAAACATACATATGAACTAGTTTACTCACTACATGAGAACTAATATACATATGAGTTTGAAGTTAAAGATTATAACCATTGATCAAAAAATAAATTGAAAACTTGTTTGATGTGCAAGATCCACCTCTGGTGGATATTCAATACACGTTTTTTTGTTTCTCTCTCCTTTTTATATTTTGTTTACTTTGTAAGCAAAACAGGGGAAGTAAACTTGGCGGTACTCTGCCTTTTATACAAGTTTGTTATAATTTTTATTAAAAATAAAAATTATGTTTTTTTTCGACCTTTAACGACGTGTTCTGATGATGGGAACCTAGAAAATTCCCGAAATAGATCTATCAACACATTCCTGAAAGGGTCAAATAATAAATTTGAAAACAAAAAACTCTATAGATTAATTGTTAGGACAATATCCTAATGAAGAAATATAGAGTATGGCCTCGAACTTGAATAATTTTCATTTTCATTGCACAATTAAAGGTCGAAAAAAACATAATTTTTATTTTTAATAAAAATTATAACAAACTAAAGTAAAAACTTTCTACAAATTTTTTGAGTTTTTTTTAGTCTACTAATATGACTAAAATTTTGCTGACTCAGCAAAATTTTAATTTTTGCTGACTTTACTAACTTTATTATTGAGTGTATAAATAGTATAAATAGTAAAAATAGTATAAAAGTATAAATAATATAATTGACATAAAAAGTATAAATAGTATAAATAACATAAATAGAAATAACATAAAATGCATAAATAGCAAAAATAGAATGAATAGTACAAATAGTATAAATTATATAAATAGTATAAAAAGTATAAATAGTGAAAATAGAGTAAATAGTACGAATAGTAAAAATAGTAAAAATAGTATAGCACTTTTTCCGTCAACTAAAAAAATAACAATATTGAAATTCTACTGAAGACTACTTGGGAGAGTGTGAAATTGTGATTTAGAATACGACAATGTCTCTACTTCTTAAGTTGTCTATTAAATATATTAAATATTAAAATTATATCCTTACTAGAAAGCTAATATCGAATAAATTCTTTGGAATTTCTGTCCATAAAATTGTGCAAAATGTAAAAAGTTCACTGAGAATTGTATAGAAGTTTACTTTCATTACATTTAAAAAGTCATTAAATTTTTTTTTGTCTTAAAAAACTCTGCTTATGGTTGCTGTATTTTATTGCTGCTGTTTCGTAATAAAGTTGCTGCTGGTAATTCCACCACTTTTTTTTTATATTAATTTTAATGTCTGTACGAATTCTTGTTTGCACTATTGTTGCTGATGAAAGAGTAGAGATGATTAAATTGTATAATATTGTGAATTTTTTATTTCAGTTGCTTACTCCACCGACTATTAACTATGTTTGACTACCATGTACTGTTGCTTTTGCTGTTTCAGCCACTACTTCCTACCGGTTAAGTGGATGCTTGGTTTGTTAAATGAGTGAATGAATTGTAAATGGAAATTAAAATAAATGTTTGTGTGCTTCATATTTTGTGGCATGTTCTTACTTTAGTTCCTTTATTTAATTTATTTAAATGTTTTTAATGGGTTCATCATCATTATTACTATTATCGCCATTAACAAAATCAGCATTTGATGTCTGAGTTTTAAATGTTTAATATAATTTTATTTTTTAATTTGTTTTATTGCCAGGTTATGCCATTTAGGTAGAGAATAATCAAATGTACACTAATAGAAAAAACGTTAGTAAAGTCGGCAACCGTTTTGTTGGCAGCATAATTCAGCAAAATTTTGGTGAATTAAGCAAATTTGTTGATGATCTTAGCAATTTTTATGCAAGGATCCTCCAGCAAAAATCTTTAACTTTTTTTTGAGTGTATTTAACATTTTTTAAACGGGTTTTAAAATGAAAAATTATTGACATTAAGCGTAGCTTAAATTCTCAATTAAGACAATAATTTTTGCAACAAAATTTATGAAATCTATTTACTGAGTGAATCGTGGAAACTTATGCTTAATAAAGAGTAGATTTGTATTACTATGACACACTCAAAATAGTTTGTAGTTTAAATTAATTGAAAATGTAATTTAACATAAATGATGAATCACTTAAAATCCGGTCTACTTACTTTTCACTTAAATTAAATGTTTCTTGTTATTTATTTTTAAATATCGTTTAAATAACTAATAAATCCGTAAGAACAAAAGAATATTAAGTTAAAATAAATGTTCAAATTATAACTACAGATCAGTAAAAATAAAATTTATATTCAATTATTTGAAATTGTTTCAATTTTTTTTTTATTTTCTTTTCTACAAAAATGTATACACACACACTACATGTGTAAACTTTTTCCATTTCCTTTAATTTGAATTGAACTAATTTTGTATATAAACAAACCATTTTAATAATAAAAAAAAATCACGAATTTTTTGAATATTTTTTTGAAAAAATATAAAATAATTGTAACGGAAACAAATAAACTACAATAATCCGTTTTTGTGGTTAAATTTTAATGAAACTTTAAAGAAATGAAATAATAAATATAAAAAAATCGGTATAATGATAGTAAATTATTTTGAACAAATGAATGTGTTTCTTTATTTCAACTCAACTGAAAACTTTTTTATTAAACTACAAACAGTAAAATACATAATATTTGTTAGTGTATTAATATTATTTATACTATTTATACTGTGTATACTTTTATACTATTTATACTATTTATACTATTTATACTAGTTATACTATTTATACTATGTATCTATTATACTATTTATAGCTATTTATACTATTTATACTATTTATACTATTTATACTATTTATACTATTTATACTATTATACTATTTATACTATTTATACTATTTATACTATTTATACTATTTATACTATTTATACTATTTATACTATTTATACTATTTATACTATTTATACTATTATACTATTTATACTATTTATACTATTTATACTATTTATACTATTTATACTATTTATACTATTTATACTATTATATCTATTTAATACTATTTATACTATTTATACTATTAGACTATTTATACTATTTATACTATTTATACTATTTATACTATTTATACTATTTATACTATTTATACTATTTATACTATTTATACTATTTATACATTTATACTATTTATACTATTTATACTATTTATACTATTTATAACTATTTATACTATTTATACTATTTATACTATTATACATTTATACTATTTATACTATTTATACTATTTATACTATTTATACTATTTATACATTTATACTATTTATACTATTTATACTATTTATACTATTTATGACGATTTATACTATTATACTAGTTATACTATTTATACTATTTATAACTATTTATACTAATTTATACTATTATAACTATTTATACTATTTATACTATTTACTATTTATACTATTTATAACTATTTATACTATTTATACTATTTATACTATTTATACTATTTATACTATTTATACTATTTATACTATTTATACTATTTATACTATTTATACTATTTATACATTACTATTATACTATTTATACTATTTATACTATTATACTATTATACTAATTTATACTATTATACTATTTATACTATTTATACTATTTATACTATTTATACTATTTATACTATTTATACTATTTATACTATTTATATTATACTATTTATACTATTTATACTATTTATAACTATTTATACTATTTATACTATTTATACTATTTATACTATTTATACTATTTATACTATTTATACTATTTATACTATTTATACTATTTATACTATTTATACTATTTATACTATTTATACTATTTATAACTATTTATACTATTTATACTATTTAACATTTATACTATTTATACTATTTATACTATTTATACTATTTATACTATTTATACTATTTATACTATTTATACTATTTATACTATTTATACTATTTATACTATGTATACTATTTATACTATTTATACTATTTATACTATTTATACTATTTATACTATTTATACTATTTATACTATTTATACTATTTATACTATTTATACTATTTATACTATTTATACTATTTATACTATTTATACTATTTATACTATTTATACTATTTATACTATTTATAACTATTTATAACTATTTATACTATTTATACTATTTATACTATTTATACTATTTATACTATTTATACTATTTATACTATTTATACTATTTTACTATTTATACTATTTATACTATTTATACTATTTATACTATTTATACTATTTATACTATTTATACTATTTATACTATTTATACTATTTATACTATTTATACTATTTATACTATTTATACTATTTATACTATTTATACTATTTATACTATTTATACTATTTATACTATTTATACTATTTATACTATTTATACTATTTATACTATTTATACTATTTATACTATTTATACTATTATACTATTTATACTATTTATACTATTTATACTATTTATACTATTTATACTATTTATACTATTTATACTATTTATACTATTTATACTATTTAAACTATTTATACTATTTATACTATTTATACTATTTAGACTATTTTAACTATTTATACTAAAGATAATACTTACTTCCTATTAGAACTATTTATAAATATTATACAATTTAGTTTAAATTACAAAGTATTTCAAAATTAACCATATTTTTGTATATGTCCCACAATTGTATTGTTCATATACAAAAAATATTTAAACAATTTAATATTATTTTTTAAACATCATTGTTAAGCTTAATTTACTTTACAGCAAACAAAAACAAAAAACCAAGTAAACCTCATAGAAAGATATTTAGCACAAGAACATATTTCCACTTAAGTGCTTAATTATAATTGAGTTTTATAAGAAAACTTTTTTTGTACTGTTGTCTTTATAGCCAGGCAAACGACTTTTGGCTTAAGAGCTCAAATCTGCCAACACAGAACAGTCAAAAGAAGAAATTTTAGATAAAACACAGGCTCAAGAGGTTACAAATGATACATAGTACACAGTAGTAGAAGATGATGATGAAATAAAAATAAAACACAAGGAAAACAAGAAACTTTTTTAATCCCACAAAAAAGTGAAAAGGCAAAAATAATAAGGATGAGTTACAGTTAGAAAAAAAAAACAAAAGGGTTAACCCTCTAAAGAAAAAAGGGGCAAATATGGATAATGTATTTTTTTTAAATCTAGATTTACAATAAACTCTCTGGGAAAAGGAAACGGACACTAAAATGACGTTGTCAGTGAAGTTGGAAACTGACTCATTTTAGATACCTTGTGACATGTCAGAGAACTTATCGCAAAGGGAATATTATTTGACGTGTTTCTATAAATCAGCTTGATAAGTCAGATAAATCGTCGTTAAATTTTTCATGAAACTATTGCAAAAAATTCTATACGGTTTTAGCCCAGTTGTACCAGTTCTGTGATTAGTTGTGTTATAGTCCCTAAGGACCATACAAAAAGCCAAAAAAAAAAAAAAAATATCAAAAAAATTGGCTTCATTGCCAGGTTAATTCAAACAAAAAAACTGTGACGTATATTAAAACGGAAAGTAGAATATTTATAGAGGATTAGGAACAATTCAAAAAAAGGAAAATATAAACAATATAAAAAGGAAAATTTGCCATGTTTTTAATTACGTCTTAATATGCGTTCTTTAGGATTTGTTTCATTCCATTTTTTTTTTTATAATCCTTATTAAAGTAGTACAGGGTGGATTGGAGCCATATCAGTATAAAATTAATTGCGTTATTATAAATTAACAAAAAAGAAAAAAAAAAAACAACATTTAACGATTAATTTCCTTAAATGAAAATGTTTTACAGTTAAATGAGTTTTATTTTTGTTTTTATGTTTTTTTTTTATTTGCTGTTTATTGATTTAACTTTCAAAGAAGATAAATTTTATAAATTTATTTGCTATCAACACTTTTCGAAGGAAGCTGACTTTCCGCCCCCCTAGAACATAAATTGAAGAAATTAAAAATATCATTTACCAGCCAGCTAAGAAGGATATTATTATTATTATAACTGTATAAAAAATGTTTCAACTGTATTTAATTATCATGTGTTTTTATGAATAAAAACGGAAATCATTTCAAAATCACTCTCATCATTAATGAACAAATAAACCAACCAACCCCCAGACAGAGGAATGAAGTAAAATATAGTCATACAAAGTATTAAATGTTTCATTACATTCATTATAAAGTGACAGCCAGTTCGTGCCACTTATATTTTTTTAAATAATATTCTTGAGGTACACTCAAAAAAATAAGTTAGTATAAAAGTTAGTAAAACGTCTTGTAAATCAAATACAGTGCAGTCGCGATAATATGAACTAATTAAAACCAAGCCAGTTCACTTTTGCAAAATTGTTCATATTTGCGAATGTCATCTAATTTACCTTTAAAAACGTTTTTCCAATAAAAATACAAGTTTTTTATGTTAAATTTTTTATTTATTGATTTTTGGATTAAAAAAAAAAAAACAATTTTTGAAAAAGAAACAAAATTTAAAAGTTATTTTGCAAAAATACGTTAAAAATACAAAAATAAGCTGTTCATATAAAAGCTTTGGCACTAAGTTGTTCATATTTTAGAGTAATCAATGGAAGAAAAAAAATGATCATATTTTAGGGTGTTCATATTTTCGCGAGTGCACTGTATACTAAAGGGTCCGCCATCTAACGTTTTTTTTCAACTAGTGCTTATTTCGTGAATGGTAACACTTAGCTCAAGTCTGATTTGACAGATAATTAGTTTTATCCTTCCGCTGAACGAATATGGTTGTGTATACGCTTGAACAACGCTGGGAAATATTGCGATATTACTTTGAAAATCATGGTAATGAGCAAGGAGTGGCCGTTACAGTCAATGACGATCGTTATCGGGCCATGTTGAACGAATTTTTGTTCACAAAAATTGAAGAGGAGGATATTGGCAACATTTGGTTTCAACAGGACGGCGCTACGTGCCACAAAGCCGAAGCTACACTCGATGTTTTGCGCCCTGTTTTTGAAGATCGCATTATCTGCCGCAGAGCTGATGTCGTTTGGCCACCTCGGATCTGCGATTTGACACCGTTGGACTATTATTTGTGGGGTGCCGTCAACGATAAGTGTTACTCCAACAAGCCAGAGACAATTAACGCTTTAAAGGACAATATTCGTGAAGCCATTGGTGAAATACAGCTGCACACAATCGATAATGTGCTTAAAAATTGGACCGATCGTGTAGGCTACTGCATGGCCAGCCGAGTCAGCCATTTGAATGAAATTATTTTCCATTATTAACCGGAAGGATTGTACTTTTAAATAAAAAAAGAAATATTCAGTAGTTTTTTTTATAGCATTTTCAAAAAAAAAAGTTATTTGGCGGACCCTTTATATTTTAGAAAATTTTTTGCTAAAATTGTATTTATACTTATTCAGAACTTAACTATTTTAAACTATTGTTTCACTAATATTATACTAATGTTTTACTAATTTATTTTGCTAAAAAAAAAAAATGTGCTGATAAGCACATTAAAAGTGTGTACGATAACCAGATTAAAAAATATACGCAGAATGAAGTAGATGTCGCTGCATGTCAAGTGTAGTAGAGACACTTAAAAGTACAATGTCAAGTGTAGTAGAGACACTTAAAAGTACAATTCTTGTAAGACATATACAAAAAGCAACCAATTAAGATATTTTTACATTTTTATCAGACATAATAAAACAAAAGGACGCCAACAATGTGTATCGTATACACATAAATTGCGGATTAAAAAACTTAACTTCTGTGTTGTCACCGGCTTGTCAAAGTAATTGTCTATTTGTTATATTAAAGACATAATAAAATATTTAAATTGAATAAATAATAAATGTGTATTTGTAAACTAAATGATTATAGTGACTATTAATATAGTGAAGTCAAATTGCAAACAAATATACGTTCAGGTAGACAGACTGAAGAGAAAGACATGGAGACACATCTTATGTAATTTTGTATGATTCCTTGTTTTTATTGCAAAAAAGGGTGGTTTATTTCATATTTTGTGATTTCCTTTGGTTTCGTTTCTAGAATGATGCCATTGATGTAAGTTGATGAAAGATAATTTGTTCAAGTTATATATAATTATTTCTATATATTTTCAGATATTAAATTAACTCGTGTAGTCAATGTGGGATTATAAACATTTTTGTATTTTGTAAAATATTATAAATTATTTTTAAAAGAATAGCAAACAAAATTTTAAGATTTTCAGCAAATAAATTAACTACAGCATAATTATTCTACAAATTTGTTGGTTTTTATATCAGTCTATATTAGTAGACAGCAATAATTTTATTAAATTTTAGCAAGAGTTTTTTAATTTTGAATCAACTAAATGTTAGCAAAACTTTTGCTGAATCTACTAATTTTGTTGCTAAAAATCAGCTTGCTAATTTTCAGCAAAAGATTTTGCTGACATTTGCAATTTTTTTCAAGCAACCTCCTGACTAACATTTTGCTGACTTTACTAACTTCTTTTTTGAGTGTTGGGAGAAGTTATTGGCGTAATAAAATATTTCGATTTAGAATAATTTTCGTACATATGCAGGGGAAGCTTGTAACAACGTGATATTATAATGTATACTAAGTGTGTTAAAACCCCGATACTTCGTAAACGGTAGTTTTAAATATTTAATTATTTTGTAAATCCACTTGTATCTCTTAGGCCAGGTAGTAACTCATGTAATACTAAACAATGAATAAGAAGAAAATTATTGTTTGGGCCTTAATTACAGTAACTTTTAATATATGATTTTACTGAAAAGATTGACTAAGTTTAATTACAGAAATTTTTGTGATTAAGTATTTAAATATAGATTTGTTACCATACAACTCATGATTAACACTATTTTTTAATGCATGTAACTTTTTTAAATAGTTTAGGTCAACCAATCTATTATATAAAATAAACGTATCCTATTACAACATCTCATCTCGTTGCGTCATATAAATGATGTTTTTAGTAATATGCCTGGTAATCATATTTTTTATCTTCCTTTTGCACTAACAAACCACTGTTCGTGGAAAAAAATATTTTGCATGATTACGTTTTTGATATGTCTCAGAAAAATTTTACAGTTCGGCTGTTTTGAATTGCAAACTATTTAAATTTCCGAATTTTTTCGAAAAGTATGAGATATTATATAAAGATATAAAGCATTAGACCAAGATTATTTCTCGGGAAAAATACAATTATTGATGTACTTAAATGTTCACTGTCCAATATCAAATTAATTTCCAATTGACTCATTAGTTTCAAAATGAACCACTTACACAATGACAATTTTAAGTACGTAATAAATAATTTTTTTTCCAGAGGAATTATTTTTACATATTTTTGGAAGAACCTTATGATTTTTTTAATTAATATAGAATTTATTCACTGAATTTAGAGATTTTTTATTGAATAAAAAGTTGCGGAAATCCTTTGCCGTGTTAAAATTTGTTTAGTGCGGCTTTTAGTCTTACAAAATTTTTGATAGGAAAAGACTTACCCATAGACTTAGCCATTTTTGGGGAAAAACACAGTCTTATTTGGTGAAGTTTTGTAATGACAAAAATAGTGGAAAGTCAAAAATGTTCATTTAAATCGAAAGAAAATATAAACAGTCAAAATTTGGGGTTTCTCGCTGGATTTAAAGAAAAATATATGAATTATTTTATTTTTTATTTATTTTTGACAGAAAAATACCAAACACTACTTTTTTGCCATCAAACTCCCTGAAAGCAATAGGAAAAACTATTACATTGTCATGATTTTCTTTAACACCTAAATTTTAAAATTTTCAAAACTTTTCTCTATAAAAAGTGCGTAACCTTACAACGGGCAAGCCCACTTCCAGGCGGGGTATTTTAAATTGGCTATAAATGCGCCAAATGAATGCTTTCTAATAAAAAATTAAGTTATTTCGATAGAAAACCAAATTTACTAAATATTTTGTGAAGTAGTATTTTGTGTACAGTGCACGGTTTGGAAGTGATAAAGTGTTAAAGTTAAAATTTTGAAAAATTTTACAATTTCCAAAAATCCTCAAAACATATTTATGTTATCCAGAAACCGTTAATAGTAAACATAAAGTAAGATTCAAGTTTAAGCTTTTAAAAAAATCTTTTATTTTGGTTCAAGGACACACAATATTCCAAAAGGATACCTCAAAAAGACATCGTCTTAACTTAAAATCGTATGGACAGATTTTTATGAAATTTGGCAAAAAAAAATGTATCTTGTAGTAATTGTCCCATATCGCCTGAAATCGGCAACGAAAAAAATTTGATAGAACATATGATTATAAATTTGATTGCAAATGACAAATAATAATTTAGTTGAAGATCTTTTCAAACAAAAGATTATTACATCTTTTGAAAAAAGTAAATTAAAGACAAATGTTTCTACAGCCCCAAGATTGTATGGAGTACCTAAAATCCATAAGGAACAATTCCCATTGAGGCCAATATGCTCATTTGTTAATTCCCCATCTTATGAATTATGTAAATACATTATAAGTATTCTTAAGAAGTTAACAGAAAACTCTAAATATAATGTAAAAGATTCTTTACAATTTAGAGAAAGGATACAAAACTTAAAGATACAAGATGATGAAAAATTAATTTCACTTGACGTTGTATCTCTATTTCCAAGTATACCAGTTGATATAGCTCTGGATATTATGACATAGACTATGCCGATGACATATGTCTAATGGCCCATCGCTTCTCGGATATAGAAGCTAAACTCACAAGTCTGTCTGAAAACGCCAAAAAAGTTGGTTTAAAAATTAGTATAAGTAAAACAAAACTTATGCGCATAGGTACAGATATCGTTACCCCATAAATAATAAATGACCAACGTATTGAAGATGTGGATGCTTTTTGTTATCTTGGTAGCAAGATAACTAAGGATGGTGGTTCAAATGCTGACGTTACCGATCGCATTAATAAAGCTCGAGTAGCCTTCTTTTCCTTATCTAAAATTTGGCGAAGAAATAATATTTCTCGGAAAACCAAAATCCGCATTTTTACTGCAGTGTGAAGTCAGTATTACTTTACGGCTGCACCACATGGAGCTTAACGCAAGCTACCACTAGAAAAATTCAAACTTTCATCAACAAATGTCTAAGACAGATCTTTAACATCCACTGGCCAGATCGTATTTCAAATGAAGCTCTGCTCCAAAGAGCAAACTCCTTGCCAGCACACATTGATATTCGTAAACGGAAGTGGACGTGGATAGGACACATATTGCGAAGACCACAAACAGAAATTACAAGAACAGCCCTTGACTGGAACCCCCAAGGACAACGCCGCCAAGGTAGGCCCCGTAACACCTGGGTTCGTTGCCTTAAACAAGAATGTTTACTTGCTCGAGTATCCTGGAATCAAACAAAAACAATTGCCAGAGATAGAATCAGATGGAGAAAATTTGTTGACGCCCTATGTTCACACTGAACTTTATTTAAGTATTTATGGTGTTCAGAAATGTAATTCTATTTATATTTAGATAAATAAAGGACATATATATATATATATATATATTATTGAGGAGAAATGGGACATAATAAAAAATTACACGAAAATTGAAAAGAACCTTTTCCTACGTATTTTAAAATTCTGTATTGTAGATAACAGATATTTCAGATATGATAATAAAACATATATACAACAAAAAGGACTTCCAATGGGATCTCCAGCTTCTCCAGTTGTAGCCGATATTGTAATGGAGAAATTAATAGATACTTGTATTGAAAAACTTAATGTAAAACCAAAAATAATCACAAAATATGTTGATGATTTATTTTGTATTATTCCTAATAGTTCAGTTAATGATATTTTATCCACATTTATGTAACTCATTTCATGAGAATATAAGATTTATAATAGAGGAGGAATGCAATTCAAAAATTTCTTATTTAGATACATTAGTAATGAGAAAGGATGAAAATTTAGTGATAAATTGGTATCAGAAACCCACAGCATCAGGAAGAATTATAAATTATTTTTCAAAACACCCCAGAAGAATTATAATCAATACAGCAAGAAACCTAATTGAAAGGGTATTAAATATAAGCGATATTCAATTTCATAAAAGTAATATAGAAAAAATTAAAGAAATTTTAGATGATAACAGTTACCCAATTCAATTGACTTGTGAATTAATAAGACAATATAAAAACAGAAATATTTTAAATACAAGAATGGTTACTGAACCTAAAATTTATAAATCTTTGACTTATGTTCCTCTTCTATCTGAAAGAATAGAAAAATCTAAAATATATGATAATAAAAAGTATTTAGTAGCACATAGAACATGTAACACATTAGGTAAACTATACAGCAAAACAAAAGATAAAATAAACAAATTAGAAATCTCCAATTTAGTTTATAAAATACCATGCAAGGGAAATGATAATGAGATTTGTAACAAAGTATACGTAGGTACAACTAAAAATAAACTAAAAACAAGAATTGCAGAACACAAATCTGATCAGAAATACAATAAAACTACTACTGCACAAAAAACAGCATTATCATTACACTGCAGTAACTCAAATCACTATCCCGATTTTGATAATACACTAATTTTGAATACAGAAAACAATTACAGACGCAGATACACTTTAGAAATGCTTCAAATTATGAAAGTACCATTAACACAAAGAATAAACTATAAAACGGACATAGCAAATATTGCTCAGAATTACAGACATTTAGTTAATAGGAATTAAGATAATTATTAGAATGTTAAATACTATATGTTGTTATAATATTTTAGTTAAGATTTTAAATATTGTTCATTTAATTTTGTTTACTATGATGTTTTTTAAATATTTTTATTATTGTTTTCTGGGATATTTTTATATTGACAAAAAACAAATATTTATTTCAAAATTTATTTTCCGGCCTTTTTTAAAATTTGTTATTTAAAAAATTTTAAAATTGATAAAAATTAAATTAAAATAAATTTCCCTGAAGAAGTCTCCCAATGTGGAGACGAAATATTGGAAATTAATAATTTACAATCGTTTTAACAAAAGATCTTAAGCTCGAAGAAGAATCATATATAATAAAATCCTTACTTTCGTGAACTCTATTTAAACGAAAACCAGATTAAAATGGAATTTTCTTTCCTAAAAAATATTAGTTTTTAATAATTTTATCCGACTGAAATTCATAAAAAGTTTGAAGTCATTTTCTATTATTAGTTGCAGCTCAAAAAAATTATTTGGGACTTTTTACTTTCCATCTTTCTACTCCTTCCTATACCTATTGCCGCACAAAAACGCTGATTTTGGGTGCTTTTTATTTCGAATTGAATTAGCTAAATATACGTGAAGTCTTACTTTAACATTCAACATTTACATATAAATTATCTAAAATGCACTGCTTAACAATTAAGAGTGGTGAAAAGTATTGTAAATTTGTGTTCTTTTGGAAATGTATACGAAGAGGGCAGTAAGGGGAAAAGTCGCCTTGACGGCCTGGCCAAACCATTAAGGCGAGGAATTTGAAATTTAGTATGTGGGTAGCTTACCACGAGTAGAAATCTGTATTGACGGTATTTTAGAGCTGATTTTTTGAAACAAAATTAGTAGATTCAGCAAAAGTTAGTCTAACACTCATTTGATTAAAAATTCCTTGCTAAAAGTTAATAATATTTTTGCTGAATATTGTAGAAAAATTATAGTTAATTTGTTTGCTGGAAATCCTAAAAAATAATTGTGATTCTTTTAAAAATAATTTACAATACGTTACAAAATATAAAAATGTTCATAATCTCAAATTGACGACATCAAATAATTTAATATGGGAAAACATATAGAAATAATTATATGTAACATAAACAAAATTATCTTTCAACTACTTACATCAATGGTTGTCTAAATATACAACCCTTTTTTTGTAATAAAAAAAGGAATAATAAAAAATAAACTAAGATGAAAGTCCATGTCTTTTGCTTTAGGCTGTCTACCTGAATGTATATTTGTTTGCAATTTGACCACACTATATTAATAATCACTATAAAGATTTAGTTTCCAAATACACATTTAATGTTTATTAAATTGAAATATTTTATTTTGTCTTTAATTTAATTAATAGAAAATTACTTTGACAAGCCGGTGGCAACACAAAATTATAGTTTTTTTAATCCACATATGTATTCACATTGTTGGCGTCCTTTTGTATGAAAAACAGATACAAAAATCGAATGAATAAATGAATAAATAAATAAATAAAAATCGTCTCTAGTTGTTGTTTTATATGTCTTACTGTTGTACATTTTAGTATCATTTTCAATTTCAATTTTATTTATTCATAATCTATAAGCCTATTAGGCCAAAACGATTACATAGTTGTTCAAATGGCACATACAATTCCTCGCCTTTACTACATATTGACATGTCGCGACATCAACTTGATTCTGCGTATATACTTCAATCTGTTTGTCGTCCGCACTATTAATGCGCTTAACAGCACAATTATTTTTAGCAAAATAAATTAGTAGAAAATTAGTAAAAAATTAGTAACACATTAGTTAAAATCTGTTAAGTGCTGAATAAGTATAACTTAAATTATAGTTGAAAACACAATTTCAGCAAAATTTGCTTAGAAATAGTATACTTGATTTATAAGACGTGTTACTAACTGTTCTACTTACTTTTCTTTTAACTGTACCCTATACTCAATATGTGTGTTTGTTTTTGGCCCAAAACAACACCATTATTATAGACATGATCATCATCGTACATATGACAACAATTACTGATTATGTTATTTTTAGTTTCTTCCGTTTCATTCTTTGCATAGAATGTTGCCAATGTTTAAAATAATTTACACTATGGATGACTGTTATTACAGGCAACATTGAAAATAAATAGCAAGAAACCAAACAATATTTAATTTAAACATATTTCTTTTTCTTCCTCTTGTAAAACATACACTCAAATAAAAAGGTAGTAAAATTAGTAAAACGGTTTATGTCGCACTATTCAGTTTTTGTACTAATTTCTAGTACTAAATCAGTTTTTAGTAAAAATCTTTCTTATTCCCTATTTGTAAAATCGGTAAAAACAATTAGTAAAAATTTGTACTAGTTTTTTTAAAATTAGCTAAAATATTACTAATTTTTTTCATAATTTAGACCAAAAGCGTTTTTAAACTTAAGAGTTTTTATAATCTTAAATATGAAGAAAAAGTCAAAGGATATTAAAAGTAAAGTTGAATTTGAAGAAAAAAAATATACTTCCTAATATTTAGTAAAAAAATTTACTAATTTTAGCAAATTGATGTCCAATAAGGGCTAACAATAATTTTATTACAGTTTAGTAACATTTACTAAAGCGTGTTTTTTTAGAGTGTCACAACTTTGAGTTGGCATCACTGCTTTATTTGACCACCCATTTTACAGCTGATAGTTGCTTTTTGTTTAGTTTGCTTTGAAATTCCATTATGAATCGACTTACACCAGAGCAACGCGTGCAAATTGTTGAAATTTTGAATCAAAATAATTGTTCTATTTGTCAAACTCATCAAATTAATCAACCAAAATCATCAAAACTAAACTCAAATTAATTGGCCACCAAGATCGTGTGATTTAACCCCATTGGATTATTTTCTTTGGGGTTATGTTAAGTCGCTTGTCTACGTCGATAAACCACAAACAATTGAACACCTAAAAATCAACATTCGAAGAGTTATCGGCGAAATACGGCCGCAAATGCTGCGAAAAGTTGTTGAAAATTGGTGTTCCAGATTGCGCCTTCTGCGCGCCAGCCGTGGCGGCCACATGGCAGAAAAATTTTCTTTCCAAAAAAACCCGGTTCATTGATATTAAAAATATATTTCCTTGTTTTATTATGATTTAAAATTGTGTCACTCTATAAAAAACACCCTTTACTTTCATTTTACGAATACTTACAGACACATTCTGCTAAAATTAGCTAAACGGCCTGTTAGCCTTAAATTAGTTCACTTTTCTGTAATATAACAGATTTATCTGTAATTTTTACATTGTTTTTTAATTGAGTGTAATAAAGATAATGACGGGCGACTTCACTATTTGATATAATGATGACAATAACAATGGTGGAGACAAGACACTGAACAGTGGCAGAAACAAGGTGGTGGTGTTGTATCTATAGTGTTGGCGGTAGTTATGATGATAAAAATTGTGTATACATAACTACCCAGGCAGAAAAACACAATCGGCACAGTGTTGGCAAAGCGTCGGAGACGGCCGATTATAGATTGGCAGAACGTGGGATTACCCGATTAGTAGTAGTGGCAAACGGTTGGTTTGAGCGAACTTGCCACCGTTGGCATAACGTTGGTAATTCAAAAAATGTTGTGCTTTTAAAAAAGCTTATTTAATTAGCTTATGTATAATAAAATAAATTTAAAAAGCAGTAATACAGTCTCAGTTCTTATACATCATATTTAAATTTGTGAAATATAATAAAATTAAGTTTGATTACTAAGAAGACAAGAATGGAGCAAAATTGATTATTAATAGGTTTTTTGTTAAAGTTCTGCCTATTATGGAGGCTCTAACTTTTCTAAAACTTCGGGTTCTGATGAGATCTTTAGCCAGATCGAAATACTAGTATCAACCTAGCTAATATGTTTGATTTGCTTTATTTTTGTAAATATACGGAGGTTGAAAGCTCGTTATAAATTGAAAATATCATAAAAATAATCTCGATGTATATAAAAACAAAAAACTAATATAACTGTAAGTTTGATATAATTTTTATTTTTATTAAAAGTTTTATTTTTTCGACCTTTCAGTTTTAATAAAATAAAAATGCTCGAGCTCGAGGCCAGTTGTAGTTAATATAAAATTAATTTATTTCTCGATATTTCGACACCATCTGATATTGTGTGCAATATCAGATGGTGACAAACAAACAACGATAGTTATAAGCTGTGTTTTTATGTAAACATTAAATATACTTCTCCTGAAGATGACATTCGACGAATGCCGAAATATCGAGAAATAAATTAATTTTATATTAACTACAACTGGACTCGAGCTCGAGCATTTTTATTTTATTATAAAAATTATGTTTTTTCGAACTTTAATTGTGAAAGTGGTCAATTAATAAATTTGAAAATAAAAACTCTATAGATTATTTTTTAGGACAATATCCTAATAAAGAAATATATGGCCTCAAACTTGATTGATTTGAATTTTCATTAATTTAATAAAATATTAAAAAATTATTGGTAAAAATAATATTGGTATAGAATTTTGCGAATGGTACTGGCAAAACACATGCTTTGCAAACAAAATAGTGTTGTTTTAGTACAATATTAGTTTTACCTTTGATAATTTTTAACACGTTGGATTTTACAAAAATAGCAGTGGTTTGCCTGTACTATTTTTTTATTTTTGGCACGGTTGGCAATTTATACGTGGGTAATGTTAAAAGAATGGCATTAATTAAGCATGTTTGATTGTGCAAAAATATCAGCAACATACAAAACAACAACTACAATAAACAGCCACTGTTTATGCCACACTATAGAGAACTATACATAGATACTAGAATACTGTCTTACGTCCTCTGTCCTTATACACAGAGAGAATTTTCTTGGACTAGTTTTAATGAAATTTTTGCAAAAATTAATGAAGTTTTCTTCACAGAGTAAATGAAGAATTTCTAAAATTTTATGAAACCGTTTCATTATTTTTATGAAATTATTTTTAATGAAATTTTATTATTGCGTGTATTAAATTTTTTATAAATACAAAAAAAAAAATTTTGATAAAAATTTATGAACTACTTTAATAAAAGTTTCTATGAAAGAATTCTAGCGAAACTTCAATTGTTTAAAGCAAAAATTCGTTAATGCCATTCATATAATTCTCTCAGTGTACACAGCAAAGAATAATATCGTGTCTTACCTAAACAGTTTGTTTATTCAATTAAAAGTTTAAGTAAATTTAAACCTATATAAAATTGTTCTATCAATTAAAATAATTTGAAAATATGTAATTATTTTTGTCTGAGTTGAAATTTTATTTGTATAAATTAAAAATATAATTAACATTATGAAGGAATATCATTTAGAATGTTTAAAATTAATTATGAAAAATTGCTGATACAGTATTCAATATCTTATGAGTAGATTTGGTGAACATTTTTGTTTCTGAATTTTCAATATACGTGACATTTATTTATGTTTTTCTAATTAACCAAAAAAAATAAACTAAAAAGATTTTGAAAATTTTATGCTTTGAATACGTTTAAAAACAATCGCAAACTCAATTCAAATATTTAATAAAAATCGTTTCAAATTTTAAATATATTTAAAATTAATAGAATTAAAAATTTTATTGATACACTTACACATTTAATTGCTGCAATGAAACTTTAATCGATACAATTCAACATTTACTTTTTACAATTAAACTATTAATTAATACATTAAAACATTTAATTGATGCAATTAGACATTTTGTTGATACAATTCAACATTTAATTGATACAGTTTAATGTTGAATTTATATAGTTAAACATTAAATTAATGGCATTAAGCATTTAATTGTTACAATTAAACCTTTAATTGATTTTTATGATCGAAGCCAAATCATATTAGCAAAGTTCTGCCGAAATAGAAGCTGAATTTTTAACTTTATTTTTAATTTGAATAAAATATGAAGTTTGATTGGTTTTGAGGACGAAGCTAATTCGTATTATTTTTGTATTGTTTTTTTTTTTTGTATATATTTAGTTAGAATATTGTTCTATCTCAAGTCCGAAATCTAATATGATATTGCCATATTCGATTTTATGTGTTGCTTTTCGAAAAGTTTAATCATTTTCATGAAAGACAATGCAATTGTTTCATTGGCATCACCCAAATCCTCAGTTGTCGGTAGAAGAAAACTATAATTGCCATAACGCAAACCGAGACATTGCATACAACAGCCAAAATCAATTTTATGAGAATTTATCTGCTTTAGTGTATAAACTGGCTGATTTGGTAAGCCTAATTATAAAATCAACACTATTTTTTGTTATAGACATTGAAACTTTAAGTTAAATTATTTTAAATATGCAAAATGAAAATGCTTGAGAAATAAAAGTAATTATAAACCAATTCATGCACTACTACTAAAATTAAATTTCTGGAAATTCACGGTGTTCGACCAAAATTTGGCAGAATAAAGAAATCGGCCGAATACTTGGTTGGACACCATTATTGATAGAATTAAAATTTTAATTGACGCAATAAAAACATTTAGTTGATGCAATTAAATATTTAATTTATACAATTAATTATTTTATAAAATTATTCTAAATATGAAAAACTATTCGTATTACTTAAACATTTAATTAAACCCGTCTTTTTTTTACCTGCCTATATAGAGTAAGGGCTAGATAGTTGAACTTTCGTAAGTAGGTTTCTCTTTTTCGAAATTCCAACTGAAAGAGGCCAAAAGGGAAAACTCATACTAATTTCGATAAAGACTTAAATTGCAGAAAAAACTGCTAAAATTAGCAGATATTTTTGCTTAATATTAATAAAATAATAACAGCAAAGGTAAAACTGTTAACTTTAAAAAAATGTAGTTATATTCGAGTTTAGTTAGTTTATTGTATAAAGGAATTTACTCTCCTAAAATTTACAAAAACTTTTACTAAATATTTGTAGACTAAAAACATCAAACAAAAACTGTAATATCAAATACTCTTTTGCGAAAAATACCTTAAATTTTGTAGAATGAAAATAACAGTATTTTTTGCTAAAATCAACCGAAATTTTGGCTAAAAGATTGTAGATTACTGATTTCAGAAGGACATTTAGAAAAAATCACATGTTTTAATATTTTTTTTTTGTTAGTTACTGGCAATATTTAGCAAATTTTTTTTATTGATTTTAGCAGATTAATTTGTTATTTTCAATTAACTAAAACTTAGCTCAAATAAACTAAATATTTGTAGATTCAACAGATTTGTTTGTGCTTTTCTTATCTAAATAATATTTAGTAAAAAAATCAGCTAATTTTTGCAGGTTTTTCTGCAAAGTAATTTTTAACTAATTTTTAGTAGTTTTAGTAATAAATTAAAAAAAAAAATTTCTATATGTGATATAGAAATAAATGGCCTAATTTACTGATAAGTTAGTTTTTTGAACTTTCAATATGAATTTGGTAAAAATGGGAATCTTATGGGAAAAGTGACCATGTAACTGTTTACTTCAGGCAGCTGCAGCTAAGATTTTTGGTAATTTTTATGGTGAGTTGCAAGATGAGGAAATTATCCCGCACTATGTCGTACTAAAACTAAACTTGTGCTTAAAATCTGAAAATTTAAAACACGTATTCCCCAAGATATGCGCTAATATGCTAAAAATATACTTTTTGAATTTCTGAGTGGTATAAAGGGACTTTAATTGAGAAAAATAGCCCATTTTAATATCAATAACTTTGTATACAGAAAAATTAAACAAATGTGTACCATATTTTTTTGAGTGTATTTTCATATATTTTCATATTGTATTTTTGTACTTATTTTGTATATTTGTCTATAATTGTTTATAATAATAGGTATTGAAGACAGTCTTAATGTATTTAAATAAAACAGCCATAAAACATTATTATCATCACCATTGCAATTATAAATATTGTTAGGGATGGAAGGCCATTGATAAGTCTTTAGTACATTTTCGCTTGAGAAAGTACCGTAGATCATTTAATTAACATTTCAAATCACTTTTTCAGACCGCTGATTAACTTTTGTTAAAGTTAAAACATAAGTATTAAAACTATACATATTTGATGATACACTGAGAGAATTATCTGCATGATATTAATGAATTTAAGCATAAAAGTAATGAAGTTGCACTGGAACTCGCCAATTTAAATTTTTCATTAAGTTACATTAAGCAAGTTTTTTATGAAAAATATAAATTTATTTATTAAAAGTTTCATTCGTTCAACAAGGGAGTTTCATAAAAAAATTGTTTCATGAATGATCATAAAATTTGTTCATTCAATTAGTAAAATGTTGAATGAACACATAATTGAATTCATTCAAGTTAGAAATTCATTCAAGTTAGAAATTCATTCAATGTTTAAGGAATTATAAAAAAAAATTAATAAATGGTTTATTCAAAAAAAAATTGTTTGCGATAGAAAAACACAATATCAGATATTATTCTAAAAATTATAATTTAGAATTTGGACCACCATGGCAACCCTGGTAACCATTTCATTATAGACCCTTTTTTAAAGAAAATGTCGGGTGCCATCGTGGAGCCCTAGGTACCAGCGAAACAAGCCGTCCCTAAATTTTCGGCGGCGGCGGCGCAACCAATTCAGTTACGGTGGAGTTTAGGTATAAAAACGGCGGCGGCTAAATTGTCGGCTCAAAATGCTGTTTTTTTAACTGTTGTTAACTTTGCGATTTTTAGTTCAAATCCAGTGATAATATCGCTATATTGCCCGTCAGATCTAATTTCTTATTAATAACACAGGTTTACAAAATGTTACTTTTTAAAAATTAATGAAGATCTGACCTTCAATTATATATATTTCAGACATGTTGATTTCAATGGTATACTTAATATTTTGATCAATGTTACAGATTTTGAGAAAAATGTCTTTAAAGTTTGGCATATTATGTATGTATGTCTCTACGTAAGGGACTTAATTTTTTTGTCCTCTACAAAACAAAAAAAAAAAAAAACCAATTGCTAATCGGTAAACCCGTTAAGGCTTCACAGTGGCACCCAATGTTCAATATCTTGCATTTAAAGTAAATATTGCTCATGTCAAATATGGGGCAAAGAGCTTGTTTAACAAGCTGAAACTTTTTTGTTTTTGCGACTTTTTCTCCAAAATTTTCTTAGCACATAGAAAAAAGTTAAAACTATTGAAATATGAAACAACAAAAAACTTAAAAAAAAACCCTTAAAGCTTTTGAATAAAGTTAGTGTATGAATTCCTAGGGAATGGATTAACGGAATGATATATAAACATATTTTAGTTCTAAATTTAATTTTTTGTGAATTAAGCTCAAATTGGAATTAATTCTTTTGAAGCTCTGATATACAACGAGTCTATGGTATTCATTCAATTTAATAATTTCGCGGTACTAAATTGAAAAGGGTACTTTTAAAACTGTTTTGGTGCTGTTTTTCATTTAACATCTCTAGTCATCATCATCGTCAGTATTATGTATTCAGGTTGACAACATTTAAGTCTGTTCGTTGCCATCGTTTTTGTACTGTTAAATATTTATTCTGGCTGCCGTTAAAAGATTTTCATCATTACATGGCAATTTCTGTACATAAATATTATATATTTTTTGTCTTTTATTTGGTAATTAAGTGACACAAGTCAATTTATTTTGCAATTTATCATTAATTAATATATGTTAAGCGATGAATAAATGGTATGTGAATGAAGAATCTGTTTTTAAATAATGTTCATAATATTTATTACACTCAGAGAATTATCTGCATGATATCAATGAGTTTCTACATTAGATCTATGAATTTTCACTGGAATTCGTCATTTGAAACTTTTCATTAAACTAATGCAGTCTTTCATAAAATTTATTGAAAATTTTCATTTTATTGATGAAAAATTTCATACGACTAATGAAAAAGTTTCATTAAAATTAGTTTCAGTAAAACTATGAAGCTTTTTCATAACGTTTAAGAAATGTTTCATTCATATTGTAAAACAATCTTCATTAGTCTAGGGAAAAAATGTAATTAAAACTTGTGCAAGAAATTGTATCTGTGTATTTATTATTCATGTTATTCTGGAAATAATGTTTTAATGTTCTTTTAATAGGGCAGAAATAATGTCGACTGGTTTTCGTAATCATTTATTATACACTATTAAAAATTTAACAGAAATGTTGAAATTTAATTAATAAATTATATGGAATTATGGGAAAATTTTAAGAAATTATAGTAGACCGAGACCATAAGTTTTGAAATAGATTCCAAAAAATAAATATGCTGAATTTTATCAACTCCGTTCTGAATAAGCGCTTCATTAGTCTATCCGTAAAGTTGAAAAAACGTAGCTCATTTTCAAAATATCCCTTTAGCTACTAACTGGGACTTTAACTCAGACACTTGTTGTTGTTTCATATATAAATTTTCAATTTAACTATTTGTTAAATTTTAACTGGACCTCCAGTAATCGGGCCTAAATGTCTTAAAAAAAGTACAGAGATATTTTTTTGTTTTTTTTCTATTTATTGAAAATGAAAGTAGAAAAATTTCTATTTCTATACTTGACTTTTAACTCTATGTACAAGAAATAGATAATTAAACAATTTTTACTCGTTACAAAATTGCTACGTTTCTTTTTTACTTCTGCTTCTAAACTGATTAAGCCTTAAGGTAATTAACTTTTACAGTCGGCACAAACACGAATAGCTGTGACACAACCTAAAATGTATCTGTGTTAATACAATTACAAAAAATCGAACCATCACAATATTTCTTTCCATTTCCGAAACTTTTTAAATTATAAAAGAAAAAGTCAAATTGCATGCCAAGGGCCTAATGCAAATTTTTTTTTTATTATCCCGATTAAAAAAAATTTTATGGGGCTTTATGTAGTCATATGAATTTATATGTGACGTTATATGTGATATTCTTAAATTTCATCCGAAATATGGGCCCATATAATTCTATCTGCTTGTGTGAGTTTAGATGTAATCTGATAAATGTACAATTATATCCGAATTATGGCCCGATACAATTGTATTAGATTGTATCAGATTTGTATTTAATTGTATCAGTTTATATCTATCCTGATACAAATAGATATAATTATAAAAAACCAGATAATATTGTATCCGGATTTTTACCTGATATAATTGTATATGATTTTATGTAAACTTATACATCTGAATATAATTAGAGCCGAGTTTTAGTCTAGCAAAATTGCACTAAATGTTACATTTTTCTATATGATTGTATGAAAATATAAACAATTTCATACAAATATATGATCATCTATCATATCCGTTAAGTCCATAGAAAAATATTAAGAAACATACCACATTTTTGCGGTTTTCTAAAAAGTTTCGGAATATATCTTTTTTAAGTTTAAAAACACTTTGTCCCGAAAGTGTATAGTTTTACGTATTATTGCTCAAACGAAGTATATTATCCAGTCGATTGTGGGAAAAATAAAAAAAAATTCGAGAATACTTAAAGTTCGCTACTCGTATTTTTTAGATTTTTGTACAAAATTTAGCTCAAGTTTGGTAATGCTGAGCTTATTTTTGAAAATATATTTATAAAATTTCCATAGAGTAATTTTCGAACACTACATCTTTCAATTTAAAACAAGTAATAAATAAAATTACTTGTTTCAAACTAAATTATGCTGTGGTGGACCAACATTTTTTTTTTTTTTTTTAATTTTAATTTTAATAATTCAAAAAATATATATATATATAACAAATTCAAATATCGCCTCAGGGACTTAAATTCTTTAATCTATGGAAATTTTATAAATGTTTATCCCATAATATTGGGAATGAGGAGTCAATTGACCTTAGAGTGACTGGTTAAAGAAGGACTTATTACAGGACTGGTATAATTTAATACTGAAGTGGGTTAAGCAGTGTCAATTGTTCTAAAATTACCAATCCTGTTACTGGTTAACCAGAATGCTTATTAACAAGAAAAAGCCAGTTGGCCAGAATTTTACCCATTGGAAGCTGTTTAGTTTTCGTTTATATTATACGAAATGATCCCTTTGCAACAGTCTTGTGGTATGCCCATCTTTGAGTTAGTCTTGTGGCATGCCACTATGTGGTTTAAAGCAGGACAAAGGACCCCCTCCTATGACAAGCCAATGTTAAAGTTGCCAGTTGTTTACATAGGGTAGGGTTTAGGACCGGTCTCTGGCACGAAGGGACCGATACTGTGGCACACGCAGGACCGGTCTCATTCCCCATATGCTCAGCATTGACAAACTTTTAAACTCTTCTTTGTCTACTACAAAAGGTCCACTTTCTGTTCATTTTGAACACTGCAAGGGCCGCGGGTAGCAACTACACACAGATAGTTTCTTGGACGAGTTTTAATGAAATTTTTCATTAAACTAATGAAGTTTTCTTCACAAAGTGAGTGAAAAATTTCTTAAACTTTATGAAAAAACTTCAGTTTTAATGAAACCTTTTCATTAGTAGTATGACATTTTAAATAAATAAAATTAAATTTTTCACAAAATTTTATAAAAAAGTGCATTGATTTAATGAAAAGTTTCTATGGACGAGTTCCAGTGACATTTCATAGATCTAATGCAAAAATTCATTAATACCATGAAGAGAATACTCTCAGTGTATAAGTATGTACTCTTAAAAAAAAATGTTTGGTTTTTATCCATAAACGTGACGAAATTCGCAGATTTTTTAAATAAGCGACATTCTCATATACAGCCATCAGACTTTAAATGCGTTAATGTATAGTTTTATCCAAAAGAAGAACTACTTTTTACTGGTATGGAAAGATATATAACTATGAATAGGTCAAGATGTCGCTTTATCCAAAATTAAATACATTTTTTCTAATATTACACTATATGTTATTATATATAATTTTGATTAGTGTTACATCTAATTACACATGCATTCTTACACAATTAGATAAACCATATATAATTGAATATGTCTTATACGATCACATATTGATCGATATGTAATAAGATGTAATTATATGTGGTAATGTATTAAAAAATTTAGAGAAAAAAATGTTTCTATATAAACATACATGAACATATGTATTTACATTATAATAGCATGCAATGACATATATAAAATAATGTATGATTATACGTAAAGGTTTTTACTCGGGTGGTTTTTTTAAGACATTTAACAAATTTTTATAATTTGCATTTAAAGCAAATAACAAACCATTTGGAAATAAATAACAAAATTGGCCAAGTGAAATACCCAAACAAAATGTGTATGAAATCAGTGCAAATGATGGCGGTTTATGCTTTTAAAAAATCATCAATCATGGTTTAAAGCAAAAGTTAATTGCCGACGCCACTCTCTACACACAATCTACAGACATACATGAGCTTTTTACACACGGGCTACACAATAATGCAGACTACTAAATACCAGAGGAAACTCGAAGAAACAATTATAATAACAAATCGTATAACAACACAACCATAATATAACAGAATACAAAACAAATTCACTTACTAATGGACAAAAGTGAAGAAAATGTAGAGATATATTGCAGACATGGGCAAATGTGGTTCCACGGGCAGCATGCGGCCCCAGAACGGATTTTGTGCGGCCCTAAGCTCAAAACCAAAAAAAAAAAACACAAAAAGTAAAATACTACTATGTTTCCACTTACGTGTTTTGGGCAAAACATGTGTTTTGGTGAAAAAATGTATGGGAAAACATGTACAAAACATGTTTTATTTAAAAACACATTCAACAAACGTTCAGTGGAAACGTAGTATAAAACAAAAACAGTTTAGTAAATAAAAAAAATTAATCAAATAAATGTTTATATAAAAGAATACTAAATAAAAACTAAAAATTAAGGAGTAACAAAAAAAACGGTACTTAAGATCAGGATTCGAAAATATAATTAAAAATGGAGCATCCATAGAAAATTACACTGCTCCACAAAGATACACAATGAATCTGAAGTCAAAAAAAGTAAAAATTTTTTCCAAGCCACTGGATTTTAGCCATTTAATCTTTAACTCTGGGACATATTATTTATTTCTCAATAATACGAAAATTTCTTTTTGAGGAATGGTCCTTGTAGAACATTTGGGCACATTTAAACTTTATGCATACTACTAGAAAAAATTTATTATATTTATGAAAACCGTGACAAATATACACCAGTAAATAAAAAAATTCTATTTTGCTCTAACTCTGTAAATATTTCAGATATGAGCCATTTTAAAAATAAAAATCCTGGTGCTACAAGTGTTGGCAACAAGTGCTTTCACAATCCTAAATTGATAACACCATTATACAGAAGGTCCGTCTGTTTAAAAAGTGTCGGACAAGCACTATGGAACAAAATTTCCAACGTTGCCAAAATGATGGTAAAACCATGAAATAGCTGATCAATTTTTTTTCCAAAATAAAATTAAAAAAAAAGTTTAAGTACAATTTGTTTGGTCCCGCCGGGATTCGAACCCTGGCCGCCAGATTGGCAGCCGAGCTAAAGAGACACATAGGGCTTGATTGCTTAAAACGTAAATAAATAATAACTGCTGGGTAGCAGTTAGCTTTTCACAAATGTCAGCCAGCACTGGCATATGTTTTGATGGAAACAACTTGCCTACGTTAGGAAAACAAAAATAAAAGTTAGTCTTAACCCATTCCTGCCTATTGGGTATTTAAATACCCAAAAAGGAGCCATCTTAAAAAAATTTATAGCTAAAGCCAAGTAAGAGTTGCATCAAATTGATTTTTACAGGTAGGTGGAGAAAGGATAAAAATACTTTAGAAAAATGTTGGTGTAAAATTGGGGGGTTGGTACTTATCCGTTCAATTGTCTGCAAAATATACATATACTGAAAAATTGAAAGAAAGAATTGAAATTGCCTCTGAAAAATTTCATCGATATTGGACAATGGAATCGGGGGTCAGGCATTAATGGGTTAAAGAGCTTTTCTAGAATCAGAAAAATCTATTTTATATGAAAAAAAATATTAAAAAGACAAAAAAAATCACAAAAAAATGTTTGTCTGAAACTGGGCTCGAACTCGGAACCTTCTGACTACAAACATTTTCAAAAAAGCTTCATAATTTTTATAAAATAAATGCATTAGCAGTGGTTAGACTTTTTAGCCGTTGGTAATTTCTGACTGGGAAATCGCTTTTTCGCAACGTTGGCATAGTGGTCTCAGCCGATTCCTTGCCAATGATTATCTGTAGACCACTGAAATTATTGTAAAACAAATACTGGCAAAACGCTTTTTGGAAACGCTGGTAAAGCGTCTTAAACAAGTTTACTGCGTCTTAAACAAGTTTGCTAAAAAAAAAAAAAGTTTTAACCCTAGTGTGTAATCCGAAAGTTAAACTTTAGGAATTTACTTAATTAAAAGCGCAAGATTGTGCTACGTAAAAAAGCTCTTATTGTCTAAAGACGTCTAATAAAACTTTTTCACTGGAATTAACAAAATTTCAGTCAAACCAATTTGGCTAAAAAAATTTAACCTGATCCTTGCAAGTTTTTCTCTGGTATTTAATTATTGATGTGTCTTATACAGATTTTATTTGTCAAAATGTTTAAGCAGATTTAAGTTTTAAAAGAACAAATCCAAAACAATTAAAATGAATGAAGATTCTACTGTGATTCTCGTGTACTGTGAAAAATATAAAAGATTTTGATGTTATTCTCCAAAAACCTGGCCCATAAAATATTTTCTCTTGCGTGAGGGCTTACAAATAAAAGACCCCCAATTGAACAAATAAATACGTATAAACTCTTTTGACTTTAAATTTGGGTAAAGCTAAATTATTATAAAATTATTTAATGCAGATTTTTGTTGATTAGTTTAATGTAGAGCTGTCCTCTGTAAGGGTGTGGAATCCCGAATTTGGCCCTTCAAGACATTTACGTGCCCACACCTGATATAGTGTATGAGAAAACAAAATGTATAACAAACAACAAAAATCTTTATATTTATAAAAGGGGAAAGTCTCCCAAATGACGGCATGTCCAAACCAGTTTATTTATAAATCTGAAATTTAAAATATTTGCCCTTTGGAGAAACCTAATTCACTAAAGAAATGCTTTTTTAACTTTTCACCAGAAACGTGTTAAAAGAAGAGGTTGAAAAATGGAAGGGTCACCCTACTTCACGGCTTCTCCCGCTCTGGCAGGAAACCAAGAAATTGTTACCTAAAATATACTATAATTTACTAAAGGCGTTTTTCTGGGATTTTCACCAGAAACGTGTCAAAAATGGGGATTAAAAGCCCCTCGACGGCATGCCCAAAGCCTTTTGGCTAGAAACCTAATATTTAAAAAAGGTGTTCCCATGAGTATGGCCTAATTTACTGATAAGGAACTTTTAGAAATTATTTCAAGGAACGTGGTAAAAATGGGGAAAAGTCTTCCCTTTAATGGACTGGCCAAGCGGTTTTGGATAGAAAACTGAAAAAAAACTTGAAGTATATGCTAGTACACTAATTTGGTTGTTTTTAGAATTTTCAGCATGAACAAGGTTTAGAAGGGGGAAGTCTACCTTAATAACGTGTTCAAACTGCTTTGGTTTAAAAACCAAAATATTAAATTATGTGATCTCTGGAGGAGGTGATAGTAAAAATGGGGTTCAGAAGCGTTTCCCCTTCTGAATCCCATTTACCCCATTTATACACTCAAAAAAAAAAAAATAAGTTAGTACAAAAGCTAGTAAAACATCTTGTAAATGAAGTATACTATTATTCAGCAATTTGTTTTGCTGAAATTGTTTTGCTAAAAAAAATTGTACTGTTAAGCACATTAAAAGTGTGGACGACAACCAGATTGAAAGTTATACGCAGAATGAAGTATATGTCGCGGCATGTCAAGATGTAGGTAAAGACGAGGAAAAAGTACAACAGTAAGACATATAAAAAAAACAAATATGGAAGATTTTTGTATCTGTTTTTCATACTTAATAAAACAAAAGGACGGCAACAATGTGTATCGTATACATACATATAAATTGCGGATTATAAAAACTTAAATTTTGTGTTGTCACCGGTTTGTCAAATTAATAGTATATTAATTAAATTAAAGACAAAATAAAATATGTAAATTTAATGAAGATTAAATGCGTATTTGGAAACTAAATGATTATAGTGACTATTAATATACCCAGCCAGAAAAATACGAACGGCAAAGCGTTGGCCCAGTGCTTTTAACGCTAGTACTAACGTTGGCAGAGCGTTGATTTCTGGAGATTTAAGTGTTTAGCCAACCACAAAATGATAACACCGGGCAGGGCTTGGCCGTTCCTTTTATACAGCGTTAGCAAAGCACTGGGTAAACGAAATGGCCGCCAGATTGGAAGCCGAGAGCTCTACCGACCGAACTAACGAGACACATAATACTTGATAGCTTAAAACGTAAACAGGTAATAACAGGTGGCTAACTGTTGGTTGTGCTAGTTTGCCACCACTGGCATAACGTTTGTTGGAAATAACTTGCTAACGCTGGAAAAAAGTTCTTCTAAAAAAGATTTTTCACAAACATAAAAAAGCACAATTTTAATATTTTTCAACAAAGTGTAGTAAATTTTTTAAAATCAATTTACTAACGTTGGCAAAGTGTTATAAATCACGACTTTGCCAGTGCTTTAATTTTATGACGGTTGTAAATTTTATAAATCAAGTACTGGCAAAGTACATTTTGCCAACGTTGGGAAAGCGTTGTATACAAGGGTTTTGCCAGTGCTTTAATTTGAATTTCTGCCAATGGTACCAAAAATAAAGTGCTTTACCAGTGCTTGATTTTTCTGACCATTGGCAATTTCTGGCTGGGTAGTGTCGTCAAATTGCAATCAAATATACGTTCAGGTAGACAGACTAAAGCGAAAGACTAGGACACACATATTACGTAATTTTGTATGTTTCCTTTTTCTTATTGCAAAAATAGTGTTGTATATTTTATATTTTGTTATTTTTTTTTTTTTTGTTTCTACAATGATACCATCATTTAGACAACTATTGACGTAAGTAGTTGAAAGATTATTTAAATATGTTAAGTATAATTATTTCTATATATTTTCTACCAGTATTCAGCAATAACTTTATTAACTTTTAGCAAGGATTTTTTAATTTTGAATCAACTAAGTGTTAGCAAAACTTTTGCTGAATCTACAAATTTTGTTGCTAAAATTCAGCTCGCAAATTTTCTGAAAAAGATTTTGCTGACATTAGGATTTTTTTGCAAGCACCATCCTGACTAAAAATTTACTACGTAACTCAGCAAAATTTTTTGCTGACTTTACTAACTTTTTTTTAGTGTACCATGACAATCTGTCCAAGACCTTTTGGGTTCCTATTTATACGGGCTAATTTACAAATAAATACTTTTTTGAATTTCTATCCAGCCTGAACCTAAGAAGTTGAAATTTTTTCTTTCGTAGACATCTAGTAAAACAGTATTTTATACATTTAATAAGAAGAGGCAAAAAGAAAAAGTCTCCACCGGAACTTCATGCCCAAAACCTAAAAATCTGAAATTTTACATATGTACCGCCTGGAAAATGAGCGAATTGACTGCAGGAAATTAATTTGGAATTTCCAATTAGAAAATTTACGAAAAATAAGTTGAAGTTAATTTTTTTTTTAGAATGTACGAAATTCCGTTTAGTACAAAATTCGGCCATATTCCGAAATAAAGGAAAACATTTCTTAATTTTTGTTAAAGTATTTTACGCACTTTTGTTAATGTTTTGTTTTTGTATACATCGAGATTATTTTTGTTATTTTTAATTAATAACGAGCTTTCAACCTCCGTATATTTACAAAAATACAGCAAATTAAACATATTAGCGAGGTTGATACTAGTATTTCGATCTGGCTAAAGATCACATCAGAGCCCGAAGTTTTAAAAGAGTTAGAGAATCCATAATAGGCAGAACTTTATCAAAAAACCTAATAATCATTAATTTTGCTCCATTCTTGTCTTCTTAGTAATCAAGCACGTGGTTAGGGTCTTTTCCTAACAAGCATCATGACGTTACTAAACTTTGAAGACCAAAAATGTTCTATTTTGTAAAAAAAATTTTAGTTTTTACTAGTTATTTTTTTACAAAAAAGAAAACTGCAATTAAAACCAATGAAACTTTGAAATATTTTAAAATTATATTTTAAATCTAAAATAATATCTGAAAATGTAAATCAAAAATATTGTTTTGAGATGAGAAGAAATGAATAGTTTGTAAAAATTAAAAAATTCACTTAATGAAATGCTTTCATGAATAATATTTATCTAAAAAAATTACTTTAATAACTGAATTAAACACAGTCGTTTCAAAAATATTAAGAAAGATTTTCGTGCAACGAATTATTTTGAAAAATACGAAAGGATTTGTATCAATTTTTTTTTTCAGTGATGCTGTAAAGTGAAAAAGTGTAATAACAAAGAAAATTTTTTTGGCCGAGTTTCAATGCAAATTGTTTACTGAACTAATGAAGTTTCTTCACAAAGTGAATGAAAAATGTTTTAAACTTTATGAAAAAGCTTCATCATTTTTATGAAACGATTTTTAATGCAATTTTATTATTACGCGTACGATATTTTGAATAAATAAAATTACATTTTAAATAAAAAAAATAGCATTAATTTAATGATCTTCACAGATATAATGCAAAATTTATTAACATAATGCCATGTAGGATTCTCCCCACGGCCACATTCATAAAAATACGAAATTATTTTTGAAACAAGAAAAACTTTCCTAAAATGAACAAATTTTCGTATATTTTACGAAAGTTTTGGTACCTAGACATTGTTTCATATTTTTATGCATTACCAATGTAGGCATTTTCTAAAACTCGATTTTTGAAAATATTTACCAAAAATGAGGAAAAATCTCCCAAATACCGTTCAGGCAAAAGAAAAAATGATGGGGGGTTATCTACCAAATAACGTTCAGATCAGAAATCGTGAACTGGAAACCTGACATTTATGGGCTAATTCACTGAGAAGATACTCTTTGGAAAAAATAATGGTGGGGGGGGGGGTCTCCCAAATAACGTTCAGACCAGAATAAGTGAACTGGAAACCTGACATTTATGGGCTAATTCACTGAGAAGATACTCTTTCGAATTTTCAATCAAAACATGATTAAAATGGGGTTATTAAGGGAGCCCTAAACAGCCAGGCCCAACCCCTGCAGATAGAAACATGAAATATGGTATATAGGCTCCTTTCTCAGCACGGAATTTTGAAAAACACTTTACCTCATTGACATGGGTAAACACTTTTAAGCAAAAAAAAAGTTTCGTTTTCAACTCGTAAATATAAAATAGTGGAAAATTGTTATCGAGAGTTGAAAAATATTAATTAGGAACAAAAATTTTTGTCCGTTATTTTATGATACAACATTTTTTAAAAATTATTTAAGCACATATTATTTATATTTATTTATAATAAGAAACAAAAAAATGGCCAGCCCTCAAAATTTTATATCCAAAAAGTTCCCTAGTTTGGGTTTTCATATTGTCGCCTACGGGGTGTTTTGAAGGTCCAAAATCAAAATTAAGCTCGATATTACATCACTTATACGTATTCCAATCGGACCACTAAGTAAAAAATGGACGAATTATTTCCAAAAATTTTGTGACATATCCCACTGTGTACCGGTAACGAAGTATCTGGCTTTTAAGCTAGTCAATATATAAAAATGCTTGTAAAAAAATATAACTTTTGGAAAAAAGAAATATGAACGAAAAATATTACGTTTAACGTAAACATTGCAAGAAAAAAACTTAGGGCCTCCCAGCAACACTTTATGTTTCCGAACAGAAAGTAACATAAAGTAACATCTTTAAATTCAATGAAATTTGTGGAAATATTTTTGTCTTCGATTCCTCGAAAACCATAAAACTCGCAAAATATAAAACTTTAAAAATTTGTGAGTTTTCCAGACTGGAAAGCGATAGAATTTCTATTACTTTATTAAGTAAATGTATGCAAAATATTATTAATATTTAAATGACATTAAATATGATGCTGAGTAATATCACTTAAAAAATTGTTTGCTGGGTTATGTTGACATGAAAAATTAAAAATTGAGTTCAAGACCAGTTCAACCAGAAAAAAATCACAAAAAAATAACCACAACAAATGGTAAGAATAAGAAAAAGTTATACTCTAAGGACGTTCAAGAGAAAAACAGAAAAATTTCACAAATCTAAACATTTATGATTTGACAATAATATGAAGAATTTTGTTATTGAAAAAGAAAATTTTTTGTTAAGAAAATCTAATATTTAAGGAAAAAAAATCTTGGAAAAACTACGACTATTTTACTTTACAAAATTATTGGCAAAACGGAAATAAACTTTACCTCAACTGTATTACTGATTTGTGGTAATTTTAGTCATTTACTTTTGCCATGACTACATACGAACATTGATTGATATTATATTCTTAGCAAATATTGACAATTTTCTGTGAGTGTGTTTTTCTCTTATCTTTATGCATCATGTTTTAATATTGTGGTCTTTAAACGGAAATGAAAATTTTAATGCTTCCGGTTTTCTTAAATAAACTTAGGTACTCTCATACATCAAATTTAAGTAAACAAATTTTCTTTGTCAAATGAGGAAATAATTGGCAAAAAGACCCTTTTTGAATTTGTTAAGTTATAGAACTTTTTTTTTGGAATCCCAGTGTCAAAAAGTGTTACCATATAAGTAGTGACACGAGTACATATTTGGCTAGTGTGGAAACGATATTCAAATGTCATTACTTTTCTCACTACCAATAATGACACCAGTTTACTATCTTTAACACAAAAACAAGGACTTATTTTTATTTATCAAGAACTGTCAAACTCCTTATATTTACAAAAAAAAAGCTAATCAAACGATCTGGCTAAAGATGTCATTAGAATATTATTTAATATTACTCGAGCCAGCTAAAAGCTAATTTTTTTTTATAAATAGAACATTTTTTTGTCTTCAAAGTTTAGCAACGTCATGATGCTTGTTAGGAAAAGACCCTAGCTACGTGTTCGATTATTGAGAAGACAAGAATAGAGCAAAATTGATGATTAATATGTTTTCTGTAAAAGCTCTGCCTATTCTTTCGGCTCTAGCTTTTCAAGAACTTTGAGTTCTGATGAGATCTTTAGCCAGATCGAAATATTAGTATCAACCTAGCTAATCACCTCTATCGTGAATAAAAAGGGAAATGTTTATTCCCATGTAATTTTCATTTCCCCTCAAGTGAAAATTGGTATCGTGAATTTCCCCTGAAATTGTATTATGCTATTCACGAGTGAATGATTAGACAAAGGGACAAATTTCGAGGGAACTTTTATTCACGATTGGAATTGAGTGAAAAGGGAAAACAATTCGAGGGCAAAAATATTCACGATTGTAATAATATCGATGTATATAAAAACCAAAAATACTTACAAATAACCACTCAGAGAGACGGTACAAGAAACAAAGTGCTGTCAAAGCGTTTATTTTCGATGGTACCAAACAACAAGCATTTTAAGAGCGTTAGTTGCCAATGGTATGAATAAAAAGCATTACAAAAGCATTATTTTAGACTGCTTTTTAAACGTTCGCAAAAGACACTTTGGTAGTACTTTTCATACAAAATGATGCCGTGGTAGACCAAAATTAATCTGTGGAATATACGATTATATATTGGTCGATATATAATAAGATGTAATTATATTTGGCATCATATTAAAGAAATTAGAGGAAAAATTTGTATATATAAACATACAAAAACATATATATACACATATAATAGCATGAAATAACATAAAAAATAACGATTATATTTAAACGTTTTACTCGGTAATTTCGACCATATATGTTTATAAATAATTATATATATATAATTGATAGAATTTGTTTGGTTTTATTGTATCATATACAAATATTTATTGTTATATATAAAAGTATATATGATCTCATATTAAGCAATATCAAGTATATATGAAGAGACAAAAAAATATCAATTTACACATATGTAACATAACATATAATGGTATATGATGATATCTGGCACTATATTAGAAATTTTCCTAAAAATAAGTATGAGATGTAAATATATATCGTTACATATGGCCACATATATTATTATATATAATCATATCAAGCTATATATGAATATATATAAACTTTTTTAGTCGGGTACACAGAAAAAAAACTAAAATTGAGTTTCAACTAAAATATTTGTTAATTCAATTAACATTTTAATTAAAAAAAATCGCCATAAACTGGTGAAAAACGTCAAAATTTAACAAAACAAGCGATACAATTAAAAAATAAAAAAAATTTAATTTAAAGGATAGTCGAAATTAAAAAAAATGTATAATTTAAAAAAGCGATAAAATTGGAAAAAAAATCGTCAAGATTGAACAATTGCCAGATCGAAATATATGTATCAACCTAGCTAAATTAAATAATTTGATTTATTTTTGTAAATATACGGAGGTCGTTCTAAGGGGAAATAACATAACAAAATTTTGATGTATAAAAAACTATAATATTTGAAAAAAATCGCCATAACAAACCAATTTTTAGTAGATATCATTAAAACTTAGATTAAAATTGAAAAAAATTGTTAAAAAAAAGTTAAAACTAAAAAAAAATTGCTTAAATTTTGAAAAATATGCAAAATTAATCAAACAAGAACATTAAAAAAAAAAAAACACTAGAATTAAAACAATAATATAATTGGAAAGATCACCGAAAAAAATCGTTACAATTAAAAAAAAAAATCCGTTATTGGAAAACAAAATCGTACAAATTAAACAAAATTTAACAAAATCGCTTAAAAGAAAAAATCACTAATATTTGAATAAAACGACAAAATTGAAAAAAAAAAAACTATCAATTTTAAAATAAATCTCCAAAATTAAAAAAAAATCTATAAAATTTAAAAAAATGTTGCTTAAATTTAAAAAAATTCCAAAAACAAAAATGTAAAACGTCAATATTTCGAAGAATTAAAGAGCTAGAAAGAAATATTTGAACCATTGGTCAAAACTAGCCCCCATTACACCAACAATTTTGACTTGATTTGCTAAATTCGTAGAACGCGTTTTTCTCGAAAACTAAGTATCGCAGAGCTAAAAAGGCATTTATTTAGATTCCCGATTGAGAGACTCAGTTTAATTGTTGGTGGGTTTGTTAATCTTAGTCGTTTTTAGACGATATTGTAATGATTTTTTTTTTTTTAATTTTGGTGAGTTTTGTTAATTTTGCATTTTTTGTTTTTAATTTCAGTGATTTTTTTTTTTTTTTTGTTTTTACTTCTGTCATTTTTTCAATTTGTTATTGTAGGTAAAAAAAAAATTAGAAATTCTCTCTTCGCCAAATTTATTTTCAATTAAACATTTATAACAAAAGTTTAATTGACATTTTATTAACAATAATTTGTTCTGTGTACAAATTATTTTTTTCATACTCCACATAACATTTAATAGTTTACGATGTAACTCTTTTGTTTTTATCTTGACAATCTTATAAACATATGTAAATATCATTCAAATTTCTGTAAAACTTTGACCTAGTCTCTTAATATTATCCTAGAAGTTTATCTATTTGTAAATAAATCAAATTTAAACTTGTTTTTCTTTTACTTTAACTTGAACATTAAAAGGAAAAATATATTTTCCTTTCGTTCCATAGTCGAACTATTAATATAAGATGTAAATTGTCACAAACACTTGATACTATTTTACTGTATAAATCTTTTTTATGTAAATAAGCTACAAATTTATATTCAAAATATAACCCAGTAAACAATGATTGCAGAAAGAAAACGATTTCGATTAGAATTCGATTTCAAATTAAACGAAATATTGTTTTAAATTTCAGTTTGAACATTTCGTAATGTTAACTGGGTTGTCAACTTAATAAATTTATAGTATTATTTTCTGAATTTTAAATGTATAAAATTTATGACATTTTAAAGTATAAATTAACTTACCAGTTTAGCAGTAGGGAGATCTGAAACGAAATACATAAATAAATTTAATACATATTTAACGAAAATTGACTGTAATATATTTTATGTAATAAGTTACATTATAAATATTATATATCGACGCTGCGCTGGCCAGACTAGAGTATGTGTTTACTATCATGTTTTCAGGAGCGCAAAAAAAAACGTTTTATTGTGTCAATTCGCGCTATTTTTTTACATCTTAAAGATTTATTGGACATCTAAACAAATTTACTAAATGTATTCAAAAATGCAATGGCGGCTCATTCGTCGTTAGAGGGCTATTTAGATATTTTCATAAAAACTACATATACCTAATTTTGTTAGAACATTTCTAGCAAAACATTTTAATAATTTTATACACATAAAATTTAACTTTTATAGCATAAGAAAATTAATTTTTGTAGACTACCCTGTTAAAAACTGACATATATGCATGAGCACGCATACTTCATATATGTCCACATACATGATTCATGTGTTCATAAATGATTCATATACGTTCATATAAGGGATCGTATATGTTCATGTGTGTGCCTTAACGAAAATTGAGGTAATATTTAAGTATACAATCATAAATGTCCATACATTTCCATACATGATCATGTATACATTAACGAAAATTGAGGTAATTTTTACATGTATGATCACATATGAACTCATATCAGTATAGATGAATCGTATATGGTAGTATATGAACATGTATGACCTCTAATGAGCATGAATGAGTTCCTACATGTTCAGAAATTGATGCATATATTTTGATTTTTATCCGGGTGGTTAGATAAGGAAGAAGATAAATAACACAGGTCAACAGCAAAAAAAGGCTTGACTAACCACTATATAGATTTGATGCATCATGGCTGCCTAAGTACAAAAATGGTAAAATTTTTCAATTCTATGGATAATTTTTTTTTTTTTAATTTTTTAAGTAAAATTGACAATATTTTGAGACATTTCTCCACTTATGTTGTCATAACTCAAAAACAACTAGCCCGATTTTGTCAAATTAAATTTACAAAAATTAAGGTTTACAATATCTTTAAAGAACGTGTACAAATTTTTTTAATGCGATCAATAGTTTCAAAGTTATGAAATTTGAAAAACAAAAATCTGGAAAAAATCGAAAACTGCAAAAAATATTACTTTTTATTTTTTTGTAGTAAAGCTACATATTTTGCGAATTAAACTAGATATGGATCATAAAAATCGATGCATGCTTTACATTTTTATTTACAATTAATTGAAGGTATCGCATATTTACAAGCACTGTAGAAAATTGTACCTACTATATAATGAAAATGCAGAACATAAAAACTCAGGTGCATTTTACGACACGCATTTTGGCAAAACCCCTTTGGGAAAAACCTCTATGACATTTTTATGATTCTAATAATTAAAAAAAAATAAGTAATAAACAACTTCGGGTTCTGATGAGATCTTTAGCCAGATCGAAATACTAGTATCAACCTAGCTAATATGTTTGATTTGCTTTATTTTTGTAAATATACGGAGGTTGAAAGCTCGTTATAAATTGAAAATAACATTAAAATAATCTCGATGTATATAAAAACAAAAAACTAATATAACTGTAAAAAATATTACTTGAGCCAGAGTACACACTAAAAATTTTTTATATAAATAGAACATTTTTGGTCTTCAAAGTTTAGTAACGTCATGATGCTTGTTAGGAAAAGACCTAACCACGTGGTTGATTACTAAGAAGACAAGAATGGAGCAAAATTGATTATTAATAGGTTTTTTGTTAAAGTTCTGCCTATTATATAGGCTCTAGCTTTTCTAAAACTTCGGGTTCTGATGAGATCTTTAGCCAGATCGAAATACTAGTATCAACCTAGCTAATATGTTTGATTTGCTTTATTTTTGTAAATATACGGAGGTTGAAAGCTCGTTATAAATTGAAAATAACATAAAAATAATCTCGATGTATATAAAAACACAAAACTAATATAACTGTAAAAAAGATTGTTTAATTTTTACGATTGCGGTAGGATAGTAATAAAACGCTCATAAATGTGCGTGTACGCTGAAGTGCTCTTATTTTCCGTTAGCTACCTGTAACGGATGATTTTTTTTTTTTTCATAAAAGTCCTTAATGTTTTTTAGGATTCTTGGGAATAATAAAAAATTTTCAGCACACACAAACTGTATCCACACAAAGGGTTATCCCAAATTATAGTATCAGTATTTATAAGATCTCCTTGACCCTTTTTATTTCATTCAAGAAGTGTTTGCGATAACGCAAACATCATTTAATACCTACACAAAAATTAGAGTCATACAGCTTAGAAGTTAAAAACAATTTTCAAATATTAATAAAAATGAGCCAGAAAGCCAGAACATTTTTATGTAAAAACGATCCAGATTTATTTTGTTATGTGTGCGGCCAATATATCACCGGGAAAAAACGGAAGTGCTTCTTAACTTCATTGCAAAAGTCATATCAAGATTGCTATAATATCTATCCGCACAATTTGAACCAGCATTGGACACCGAGTACTATATGCATTCCATGTCGATTGAATTTATCTATGAAGTCTTCTAACGTAAAGTAAGTATAAATTAATAGATTTGGAATATTTTATAATTACAATATTTCTTAATTAAAATTTGAATTCTTCATATTCCTGATTTAAATTTTTTTTTTTTTCATTTTACAGACGACACTTGGAAATTTTGAAGCCTATGCTATGGAGAGAAACAGCGAACCACGCATCCGAGTGTTATTTTTGTTTAAGTACAAAAAGCTTTTTTGGAAAACATATGCGATGGTCTTACCCCACGAGGTCTGCTGATGGGTTTACACTTGCAGTTCTACATTCACAAGAAATAGAATATGCTCAAGATCGGGGTGCAAGCTGTAGTCATGTGCTTTCATCTTCACCAGGACACTCAACCTCAAGTATGTCTTACCAATCAGATATGTCAGATCCAGCACTACCATCTACAGCTGAAAATGACGAGTTCATCCCACACAAACATTTCTCGCCAAGACCATGGAATCAAGATCAGCTTATGGATGTAATTAGAGACCTTGGATTGTCGAAAAGATCTTCTGAATTACTTGCGTCCCGGATGAAAGAAACAGGTCTCATAACTAAAGAAACTAACAACATGAGCATCAAAGTACACTACCTGCACAGTCACTTAGATCGTTTTCCTGAAAATCTAGGAGACTTGAGTGAAGAACAGGGCGAACGATTCCACCAAGATATCCGGACAATGGAGGAACGATACCAGGGTCGCTGGGATGCACACATGATGGCTGATTTTTGCTGGAGTATTCAGAGTAACACTTCGTTATTCAACAATAGTAGAAAATCGACTAAAAGAAAATTTCAGAGTTTGTAGTTTATAATACATATTTATTTATTTATTTTCTTGTTTTATTTATTATAATAAATGTGAATAATAAAATATAAATTTTCTACTATTTAATTTATTTATTTATTTACATTTAAGCTCATCCAACACAAATGTCTTTCCGAAGAATAGAATCAGTATATTCTAGGTAGGGTTTTGCCAAAAAATACACGAATGTTACTATGTAATGCATTTTTGATGTGAAAATTTGTACATAGCATGGGGAAAATGTTTTCAAAATTCAATCAATCGAAAGAAGAACATTAACTACTCAATTTTATGTATATCAGACAAAAAACTAAAATTTGGTGAAAATGAGCGAATTCACTTAATTGTGAATAAATTCGAAAAAAATCAATCGATTTTTATGATCGATATCTCATTTTGTTCCTATTACATGTGGCTTTGCGATAAAGCAATAAATCTGAACGATTTTTGCCGTTTTCGATTTTTTATGATTTTTTTAAAACAAAAAAATTTGCTATTTTCACGTAAAAAAAATATTTTTTCCCTCAATTTTTTATTATAACTCCGAAACTACTGAGCCGATTGAAACGCCATATATTAACGGATTAAAGGCTATGTAAATTTCAGTTTTTCTAAATTTATTTGAATAATATCGGACTAATTTTTTTTTAGTTATCATTAATTATGTGGAGAAACGTCTAAAAAAATTTATAATTTGACTTAAAAATTTTTAAAAAAAAAAACCTCTCCATAGAATTTCAAAATTGAACCATATTTGTACTACTGGGACCACAATACATCAAAAGTGTATAGTGGTTTTCAAAGCCCCTAAAATTTTTTCAAAATTGTTGCCTTGTGTAATACATGCTGATATACATCCTTCTATCGTACATAACCAAAGACTATAACTTTCTCTGCAGGTTCTGTTTGTGAGTAATTCTTGTTAGTTATTTGTTCCTGTAAAGTAAAGTCGAGTAAATAATATCGTCCAAGTCTTCGCACCAGAATGAATGAATACTAGTGTGTCAAAAAATTTGTTTGTTTTCCGATTTTCATGGGTGCTCATTGAGCATTGCTCAATCTTAATTTGAATACAAAAATTTTTTGGGTGTTTCAAAAATATATAATTATATTATTATAGTATTGTCTTATAAAAAGTACACATTTTTTTATTTGAAATTATTTATAATAAATCACTTTAGTATGGTTGTATGTGAAGCCATATGTAAGAAAAATTTTACTTGTGTATGACTTAGTTTGATATTGAACTTTACCAAAATATTTATGGTATTATATATAATTATATACATTATTAGCATTATAATGCTATATAAAATTATAACGAAAATATTTTCAGTATTGCGTCACATATAGTTTAATAAGACTTAGCATTGGACCATATATAAGCATATCGCTCACTACATATATTTGGATTATTATTACATAGCTTATGTATTTATATATGGAGTAAGATTTGGAGATATATAATAATATCAGGTACCATATAAAAAAAAAATCTCTCAATAAATATGATCGGATGTATTTGTATATAATAACATTAGCCGCAATGTGACTTCATTAAAAAATAGATATGACTAGATATAACTATTTTTACACGGAGATTTTTTTCAGATTTTTCGGAAGAGGATTAGAGGTTGCGCCAATCGATTTTATCCCAAAAATAGGAGCATTTGCACGTTTATTTATAACTTGACCAATACCCCTAACTAAGGACCGTGCCGGGTTACCTCACGGGACACTGTGGCCTTAGGTATCAATTGTAGAAGATGGGACGATCCTCTACGGATACGTGCAGGTTTTGTGAATTGGAACCCGAGACCTCAGAGCATGTTCCTCTGCAAATGTCCGAGACTCTCCGACAGGAAGGTGCGTTATTTTGGTGGTCGAATAGTAACGCCATCGGACGTTTGGAACTGTTTACCTGGTAGGATAGGTGGCTTAGTAGGGAGCCTGAACCTATAGGGTGTATTCGTTGGCAGCACAAAATACCAACTTCTGGTCGCGGTGCATAGTGCCACTCTAGTCTAATCTAATACCCCAAAGTGTCTTAGCCTCTAAGTCAATATTTTTAAAGAAAAATATCCAAATTCTATTTTTATGTACATAAACCATAAGTTTCTGCAATGCTTTTAATTTCGTACATTTGAGTACCATACATTTAATTTTTTTCGTAATTTTTGAACAAATTTTGTAAATAACGCTTTATAGCTTTTAAAATGTCTACTTAAATTAAAAAAAAAAAACTAAATAGATAAATTCTAAATAATTTTGTAAAAAAAATTTTATTTGTTCTTACTGTTTCAGAGTTATACCAATTAAAAGCTTTGTACAAATTGTATAACACCAAAGAGTATATACAAATAGAGAGACTAAACTTCCCACGCCTCTCATCAACAAAATACTGCACTCGGACAAGCAAATGAAAACAATTTTTTACACTAAAGAATAATTGCAACGTGTTGATAAAGAATTGTTGCTTGAAGCACTCACTTTAACTCTGCTTATATTTTGTTATTTTCTATTAAATTTTAATTTATTTTAATTTTATCTTGTTTATTTTATGGTTAAAATTTTAATTTAATAAAAATTGTATTAAATTATTATTCAAATACATGTTAAAAATTAATTTAAACTATGAAAATTAATTAATTTAAACTTTTAAATATCTACAACATGTTTTCATTTGCTCCGTGCGAGTTTACGAAAAAACAAAAAGAGGGCAGATTGGGAGAGACTGAGTTGGATATAATCCCACTGATAAAACTAAGAATTTTATAAACTGTTTTACAGTTTTGCATCGGATTTACTTTAAACTTTGAATTAGAGATGGGCACGTGAGCAGAATTTTGCTTGATTCAAGTGAGTCACGCGGGAGTGTGGGAAAAATTCTGCGTCAGTGAATGTGCGTGAGTAGAATTTTAGAAAAAAATTTGAATTTACACATGTAAATAGATTATCGTGAGTAAATGAAATTCTAGACTCAGCTCACGTGTCTGAATTGTTCTTATTTTTTTTTTTTATTAAAATCGGTAAGATTTATAAAGATAGACCAAATTTAAAAAAATTTTGATTCACCGCGTCTCTTGTCTCTTACATTTATTAAAATATATATATATATACTCGTATATATGTATCATGCGAAAGAAGATTTCATAAGTTTTCCAATGAATTTATCCCGAAGTGATAAGCAATTTTTTTGAAAATTTAAATTTTAAAATTTAACTCATAAATAAGCCGTGCGGCATACAAAGGAGACGTGTCTCACAAAAAAAAAAAAAAATAAAACTCTGTTCACGTATCTGAATCGTTCAAAATTGTTTTTATTAAAATCGGTTATGTGTCCCTAAAATTTTGAGTAACACGCAAATTTTATTTAAATTTGATTGAGAAAAAATAAGGCCTCGACCTTAATGTGGTTGAATTGATGAACATTTTTCTATAAATACATATTTTGGAACAAAATCGCCGAAAATCCTTATTTTTTGTCACAAACTGAACCAAAATTACAAATAAAATCAAATAAACAAAAAAATTTCTTTATTTCAGATTAATTTTTAATTGAAAATAAAACGTTTAAAGTAAATGCAAAGCTAAAATAAAGCTGTCAGCTATCGTTAAGTTGTATGCCCTCTTTTCAGCAAATCACGGCACCAGATGACACTGATTAACCTACAAAACTAACAAATTGTACTAGTTCTACGATAAGTCGCGATTTAACCGGTCATGGGATACCTCCGTTGAGGGCAATTGACTGGGAAATTGTGATAGTAGTAATGTTCAACATCACACAATTAAATAAATTAAGCCAAATTTGTATATTAAACTTTTCACTAACAAAATATTGCCTTTTTCAACTTTTGTCATATCGCTTTTATCCCATTGAAACCTTTTTTTATTGATTTTCTTTAACAATCTTTTAATAAAGTTTAAATGCTGTTTCATATTAAGATAATTCTGTTTAAATACTTCCTTTTTTTTCTGTCGTTCATAAGTATTTTTATTTTATCTTCTGTTTTTTATACCTGTTCTTCATACAATGTTGATACTTGTCAAATGTCAAATTAAATTCCTGTTCAAATGTTCAAGCTACGACATTGTTGCTAAACAACAAGTATGTTCACTTGTTCACTTTTTATATAAAACATTAAAATAGTAGAAGAGTGTTAACACTGGCATTGATTTCATTTGGCCTCGTGCCAATTTAAAGTTTTTGTTATATATTTCCAAAAAAGAAAAAAAAAAAAAAAAAAAAAAACGTATACATGATCCTTCTTTGCTAGGCTTACAAGTAAAAATTAAAGAGATTAAGGAAATACATTTATGAAGCGGACATTTTTTAAACTGATTTAAATAATACATTTTAAACAATTTTATTGATTCAATAAACGTGTCCTGTTAAAAAGACATTTTTATTTCTAAATAAATAATAAAATAACAACAGTCATGAATACTAAGTAAGTGAAACAAAATGTTTTAAACGTCATACCCCCAGCTGAATACAACCATTAATACTCCATCCATACCTTAATAGTATCCATCCTAACCACTTCATCATTTCTAACTACATCGTACCTACAACATACTTTGTAGAACATGTTATAACTAGGGCATGGAAGTTAATGCATTTAAAATCGTGCTTTATGTACATAAAATATGCATTAAAAATCGCAAAATATGCTTTTAAAATGTAAAAATATGCATTTATTATTGACTTCTTTTCAACGTTTCCAACATAATTAACACAATTTAGGTAATTTCTGTTTCAAAAAGACAAATTTGAAAATTTGCGATAATTATTGTAAGAAGACTACACTTAGAATACTATGTTGGTTAAGACCACTGCAAATGCAGTTAAAAACAAATTAAATTTCACTTGAAGAAAGGACGACTTACATTTCAGTAAAAAAAATGAAAAATAAACAAACTTTTATTTCCTTTATTTTTTTAAATAACTAGCTGAAGTACGCACTGTTTCCCGGGTCAACTGTGATTTTTGAATGCAGAAAAAATTTTAAGCTAGGAAATAGACGACTTTATCCTGTTGTGTTTTGCAGAAGCAGTTAGGATTTTAACGTTAAACTTGAAATTAAAGATTCCATTTGAAATTTATGAAATAAGGTTACAAAATTAAAAATTATTTTATCTTTAAAGATGTTGAATACAAAATGATGATTTCAGTAGCAATTCAAGACTATAAATCAATAAAGATGACTCATATTGATTTTAGTGCATGGGTTCGAAAAAGTTTATCTTAAAGAAATTATTTTTTGTTTTTTTTAATTATTTTGTTGTTTTTTTTAAAGGACTTGTTATTGCGAAAAACGGTAAGGAAAAATAAAATTTAAAAAAAATTAAATAAAGACCATTATAGGGGGGAGAAAAATTCTTTTAAAACGAAATCGATTTTTCTAAAATGTTTTGATTAGATTTAATGCTTTCAAATTAAACAAATAAGCTTTATTAAAAATAGTGCAATTTTTTGATTTTGACGTTTTTGTTCAAAGGTCGGTATTGAGGTATTGAGGCCTTCCTCGGGAAACGTAGAATATATGTGAGTAATTTGAAAGAAATCCGTTAAAACTTTCTTAGAAGTTTGTATCCGAAAAAAAACGAAAAAAGTTGAAAAAGGTGAAAAAAATGTTAATTTTACATTTTTGTCAAAAGTAGGCGTAGAAGTGGGCGTGGTCGATGAAAACTATACTACTATCTAAGGTCCGAGGATTATTCATGCCAAATTTGAGGAAAATCCGTTGAGAATTGCAAACAAACAAACAGAAAATGAGTTTTATATATATAGATAAAAATGAAACTACTGTATAAAATTAATGTAAAATCATAATACAGTAATTTGATGTGGTTTTTTTTTTTTTTTTTAAATGAACTACTAGTCAAAAATAAAATTTCTTCTACAAATGACTGTTTTTTTCACTTAAAAACAAAGAAGTTTCTGTTATTTCTGTCTTCGTGATAAAACAAATTTTATCACACAATTTTTTATAAATTTGAAGAAACAAATTTTAAAAAATATATTGATTTCCTAAAACTACAAATTTTAATAAAATTAGTAAAAAAAAAACGCAAAATGCAAAAAAAAAATTGTATTTATAGAAAAATATGCAAAACTATGCATTATTTGATTAACTTTTTAACCTTGCTATCCCGCTAACGACAACAAATATCGTCACCTAAAATCCAAAAGGCCGTAACTAACAAAAAAATCAAAATTGACTTTTTGATTGATTACGATGTAGTTAACCAAAATACCACTTCCCGCAAAATTCTAAACGTTTACTTTCAAAAATATCGATTTTATTAACGAAAATCAAAAGGCCGTAACTGCCACTAACCAAAAAGTCATGTAGTGTAGTGTTTTTTTGCATTTTATGTACTGATTTATATTGTTTTTGTTAAAAAATTTTTATTTAATTTTATTTTCAGGAAATAAATAAATTAATTTAATCAATTTTTTTCGACTTTTTTTAATTAGTTAAATTTATTTAAAAAATACTTGCAACAAATAGATAAAAATATATAAGTTTGACTAAAAAGCATTTTAATTAGTGCCGAAAACCAGTATTTTTTATCTTAAACTTTTGTTTTACTTTTTTCATAAAGTTTTGTACTGGAATTACGGCCTTTTGGTTTTAGAAACACCAAATACAAAAGGCCGTAACTACATTACTTAAAAACTATTATTTGTCCATGAATTTTTTTCTCAGAATCAACTTCGTCTTTATTTCTTAAGCATAATTCTAAAATTTGGATACTAAGCGTAATGTAGTTTTTTTTTTTTTTTGTTTATAATGTTTTTTGTGTAGTAACGACCTTTTGGATTTTAGTTGACAACATGTATTTACATGAACTTCCGCGCCCTAGTTATAACACAAACACTCTATAAATAACCTCGTTCATACGCGTGCTGCTGCCTCATACACTTTACTAAAGAATTCAAGTATTTTCAAAACTTGATAATGATGAAGATTATGATGTTTTTCATTTTTCACTCGAAAAAAACATCGTTACAACAAGCCATAACAAATATGCCTGAATATGTACTACGAAAAACGTTAGAATATAACAATTTATAAATGAATGAAATTTTTGCAGAACATAACTTAAACTTTGACAGAAAAATAAAATGCCTACATGAACAAAAAGTATGACAAATTTTTCTTCCATTTCAAGATTTGAAAAATCAAGGGATGATTTTCCGTTGTCATTGTTTTGTAATACACGGAACGAAAAATATTCGAGTTTGTAGGCAGTATTTTAACTTTATCGATTAAAAGGAAACAGTTCTTAAAAAAAGAGAAACTTTCAAGCATTTTGCAAATATTTTTTTCCTAACTAAAATAACAGGGCATGACTTCAGAAAAAATTAATAAGGTTCTGACCATCAATTCAATATATATCCGGCATGCTGATTTCAATGACGTACTTTATTTTCTTATGTAGCCAGAAAAACTTTGGTAATGGGTGCGATAAAGTAATGCACTACCTTGTAATGTATACTTCTTACCTTTATCATTATTTTCCAACAAAAAGTAAAGAGTTACCGATAATGGGTTACATAATAAATTACTTTGTAATGTATACTCCTGACCTTCAACAATATTTTGAAACATAAAGTAATGAGTTACCAATAATTGGACACTCATGGGTTACCTTGTAATAATATATATCATTACCTTTTACACTATTTCAAAACATAAAAATAATGACTTGCCGATCATCAATTACATAATGCATGAAATATAAGCGTAAAGTAATGTTTAAAATATTATTTTGAAAATATATATTTAGACACATTATTTTGAGATTTTTTGTAAGCCTGAGGGTAAGTTATATATTTTTAGTTGTGCGCCCCGGTAGGCTAGTTGGTAGCGTGCTGGCTTATCAGTGCGGGGGTCGTGGGTTCGATTCCCACCAGAGGCACTGGTCTGTTTTCGCTATAACGCACCGAAAGCCATAGCAGCTAGTGCTCGGTTAGGGTAATAGTATATAATTTGTAATTATATGATTATTAATTAATAAAATAAAAATATATTTTTGACATCACAAACGAAAACTCGAAGCATAACAATTCATTTACATTTTAAGCAACGCATTATTATATGTGACGATAGCTCAGTTGGTAGAGTTCTCGCCTAACAAACAGAAAACCTAGGTTCGAATCTCAGCGCGAACACTTTATTTATTAAATTTAAATAAAATTATTTGCAATAATTTTTTTTGTATATTTTTTTTTTTATGATAATCTATTTATAGACACATTACTTTTCCGAACCCGGTAACAATAAAAGTAACCAGTTACTTTACCCCCTACTAGGTAATGAGTCCGTCCATTACTTTTAGGCTCATCTCATGTAAAATTCATCAGTGAAGTTTAATTGTAATGCATGGAGCCCTATGACGATACTTTACTTTACCCATTATTTGGTAATGTGTGGTTTTATTGGGTACTTCAAAAATTTTCGACACCTGTTGAAACCGACATTTTGAAACCTGTAAAAATGGTGTATCTAATCAATTTTATAAACCCTTTTTAAAGACCGATTGTAAACAACTTCAATTCTTAATCTCATTCATAAGGATATATTTTAAAATGTTATTTAGTTCAGAAGTGGTTTCTAGCATTTTTTTAAATATATTTTTTTTACAAATAAGTCCATACAAAAATAAAGAACGTGTACACTCAGAATATTATGTAGTTTGGAGTTTAATAAAAAAGTTGTCAGTTGAGATAAAAATAATGGAACATGCATTTATTTTTCAAATACATATTATTTTCAACTTTTATATATACGCAGAAAAACGGGGGGAATATTATCGAAGTGCTTAGTAATTATACAACTACATAGGTCGAAAAATTCTGGACCCTTGTTTGAAGTTAAACTTGACTTAAGTTTTTTTTTTTTTAAGTCCTCAGCTTAAAAATTTGCGGTTAATTGAAAACCTTCCAAAAACCATTTACTACAGTTCGCAAATTGCGATCAATTTGGGGTCACAATAATGCTCCAAAAAGTCAACTGTAAAGAGATTAATGGATAAATTTGCCGAAACTGGGTCTGTTAGTGATGCAAAGACAACAACGAGCCATCGACCAGGTCGATCGACCGAAAATGTCGCAGCTGTACGTGATGATGTCGCTCAAAATCCATCCACCTCAATTCGACACCGAGCTCAGCAAATTGGTGTCTCCAAATCCACTTTGCAGCGAATTTTGACGAAAGATTTGCATCTTCATGCATAAAAAGTTCAATTAACTCAGGAACTGAATCCAGCTGACCATGGACAGCGAAGGGAGTCCGTTAATTGGGTATTGGAGAGACAACATGAAAATGCTGATTTTGCCGATAAAATCATCTTCAGTGACGAGGCCCATTTTCATCTTGATGGCTTCGTCAATAGGCAGAATTGTCGCATTTGGGGTGAGGAAAATCCTCGAGTGATTCACGAGAATCAAATGCATCCTCAACGTGTCACTGTGTGGTGTGGTTTTTGGGCTGGAGGAATCATTGGAAATTTTTTTTATGAAAATGAGGCAGATCAAGCGCAAACAGTCAATGGTGTTCGGTATCGTGAAATGATAACCAGTTTTTTCTTGCCTAGAATTGAAGAAATGAATGTGGAGGGCATGTGGTTCCAACAAGACGGCGTCACATGTCATACAGCCAGAGAAACAATTCAATTGCTGCATCAGTCATTTCCCGGTCGTGTTATTTCGCGTTTTGGAGATCAGAATTGGCCGCTTAGATCGTGCGATTTAACACCACTAGATTTTTTTCTTTGGGGTTTTTTGAAGTCGATGGTTTACGCGAATAAGCCGAGGACGACTCAAACCTTAAAAGAGGAAATTGGACGCTGCATTAATAAAATACCGCAGCATTCATGCAAAACGGTCATTGAAAATTTCCTTAAAAGATCGCGTGCATGCCAGCAAAGCCGCGGCGGCCATCTGCACGATATATTGTTCCATACATAAGCTCATTCTGTCTACTTTACGATATAATAAAGTTTCACGATTTTTTTTTAAATATCTGTGTTTTATTTTAAATTTAAAAATTGCGCTCTTCTTGGGACACCCTTTATTTCTATCAGTGTATTTAATAAAAATATGTGTATGTTATTGGTAAAATAGACATATAACAATAAAATCTTTGCCAAAAGGCATTTTGCCATCTTTCCACATTCCTTCGATTCATACTAACAATCATTTATAAATTTATATACGAATAATATGAAATATAACATTAGCCATATAACAATACATATGAGAAGAAGAAGAAGAATAAGAAAAAAAAATATGAAACTCTTAGGGAAACATTAAATTATGCTGATGTCAGACATGTAGCACCCACATTTGTAAATAAATATGGAAGGGATGATTGTATTGCAAATACTTGAGCATAAGTCATATATAAATTTTAAAATTCTACAAAGGATGAGGAATATAAAAATAAAATAAAGGAAATGAAATGATTTTTATTCGAAATTTTTTGACAATTCAGTTTACCATAGGACACTACTTATACTACCCGTTTAATCTAATACTATAAAAACAAAAAATATAGAATTTTAAAATCGTTTAAAGTCATTTTTGTAACTCCTTAAATTTTATTTATTATGTTAGAGTAATAAAAAGATTATAAAATTATTATATTATCTTACAAATTAAATTTATTTGTTTAGCAACTTTGTTTCGGCAATATGTTGCTTTAAGGATTATGCGCTTTAAATTCTCATTTTTACTCTTTTGAGTAATGTTTTGTTAGTTTACTCATTTGAGTAGCTATTTGTAGTTTATAATACACTTAAATTGTTAAATTGTTGGAAGATTTTTTTTTATTTGTTTGTTTTTTGTTTTTTTTTTCGTTTATTGAATACTCAATGTTCTTTATTTACTAACTGGGGTAATAAAAAGCATTAAAGGACACATTAAGCTTGAGGAAAATAAACAACATGTCAATTATAATTTCCGTTTAAATTTTATTAGGACACAAAATAAAAATGATTCATGAAGTTTTATTTAGTTTGTTCTTATGTATTTCAATTAAGGTGGAATTCAGTAGTTTGAAAACAATATAGAAAATTAAAATTGACAGATCAGTTGGTGTTCCGGTATAGGAAGATATTTTTAAGGTACTAAGGATAAACTTAAAATTTTTAGTATGAAAATTCTGTCAGAATTTTTTTGATAAACTTCTAATTGAAGTTATCGAAATACTATATTCAATATCATCTATGAACCAACACACACATTTTTTTAGGACACGCAAAAAACTGATTTCTGAGAAAATTTCTAAAGTTTGAATCGATCTTCAGCAATATTTGCTAAATATGACAACTGAATCCAACGTAAAAAAATAATATAATATTTAACGTTATTCTCGGTGCAGTGATAGATAGAGGGTATTGCACAGTAAAAACATTTATATATATATTTATAAACGCTTCTTTCATATTTGTTCCAAAGAAACTATACAAAAATGGCTATCAAATTATGAGCATTTTAAAGATCTACCATGCGATTAACTAAACAAATTTGAAGAGGTAATGTTTATTTCTTTTTCCATCTACAATGTATGCAAATTTCTGGATAATCTTAATAAAGGCGCTAAAGTAGCTTAATTTCAAGTTGGTAAAAAGTTAATAATTAAACAATGTATTTTAAACAATACACCCAGAAAAAATATCGGTTGTAAAGTCTGTCAAAACCATTAAAATGTATATAATAGGACGTTATTTAATTTGAAGCTACCAATAATCGATTGATATGGAAAAAATATTGTACTGGTAATTAAAAAGAGGGAAAAGGAACTAAAAAAATCTTATTACCCAACTGTTGGTATTTCAAATCAACTTTCTGGTCAGTAATTGTGTACGGTAGAAGCAACCATTTATTTAGTGATCATACAAGAAAGTTGGTACCATCTATAAAATTTGTTAAAAGATTGCCGGTAATCAAAAGTGGTAACTGTAAATACGGTTTTTTTTTTTTTTTTTTTTTTTTTTTTTAAAGAGAGGCAACACTCAGGAAATACTTCCTATATTTAGTGTGTTGCTTTCTTTGGAAAGGGATAGTATAGAGATGAAAGGTGGGGAAAGATGAAGGGCTTCAGAAATGGCAACACTGTAATTGCGCGAGATGATAAGTCTTAGAACAGTTGTTGCTCGCCACCTGATGGAGAGTTGGCGAACTTATTGAAGCTTTTTGGTTCATAGCCCTGATTCATTATTTTACTTCGGTGGGGTTAATTGCTATGGGAACACCAAAGGTGGACATTGCGATACGTATGAGGGATAGAAAAAACTCATACATATTAATTTGATGTTGCCGGCACCGGGGATCGAACCCGGCACCTTCTGTGTAAAAGTCCAACGCGCTAACCATTACACCACGACGCCCAGTAAAACCAACCGAATTGTGGATTGGATTGTTTACAGAAGCAGAATTTTAGACCAACAAAACAAAATATTTAAATTCAAAATTTAGCACTCAACATTTATAAGTGTTTGTGGTATAGTGAGTAGAGCGGCAACCAATTACTCCGAGTTCAAATCCCGAAAAAGACATACGCAAAGAGTTTTTTTTTATTAAAATACTAAAATGTTTAAATAGCAAATAAGCCAATTCAAATTAAATGTGATTGTGGCGCAATCAGTAGGTAGGCGAACTATTAATCGGAATACCACGGTTCAATACTTGATAAACAAAAAAAGTTTTTTAATTTCAATTAAATATTGTGGAATATATAATATTGAATGAGGCAACTAAATATTAAGTTTGACGACCAAAAATATAAAATAATACAATAGTAAGATAATTGTCGTAACCGCCTGAATTCGATTGACAACAATTTCGGTGGCTCCAACTGAGACTGATTTCTGGGTGTAAGGGCCCAAATAAATGCTCATAAATGTTTTTATTAACACAACTATTTAGTTGTTTAATATTTAAATTTTATTAAATTCTATGAAAAACTGCATTAATTTAATGAAAAGTTTAAATAGACGAGTTCCAGTAACATTTCATAGATATAATGCAAAAATTCATTGATATCATGCGGAAAGTTCTCAGAGTGTAGATACACTTTTTTATATTCTTTCAAAATCTTTCTTTGGCTATACTGGACTCACATGTACTTCCTTATATGTTCATGTATGAGCCCTTTTAGCACATAAGGAATTCGATATACTTGCATATTTGCACATATATGACCCACTTTAGCGAATATGAAATAACATATACTTCCATTTATGTCCATATATGAGATCCTTTTGCAAATATAAAATCACATATACCATATATGAACATATACGTGAGTACCGTTTGAATATATGAAATCATTCCATATATGCCCATATATGAATCATATATGTCCATATTTGTCCATATACGAAACCATATACTCCCATATATAAACATATTTGTACATAAATGGACTTTTTTAATATTAAATTATATAAAATGTTAATTTTTATCAAATGGAAATTTTTTATAAATTCAAAAGCTTTGTAAGCTTGTACACTCAAGAAACTTCTTTGTAGTTGTTTGGGTTGTAATACAGTTTCTTAATTTTTAATGTAAATGTCAGTAATTTGTAGAAAAAATTTAATTTTTTACTAACCTTGTAGTTCACTTAAAAAAACAAACCACATCAAATGACTGTTTTATGATTTTACATTCAGTTTTTACAGTCGTTTTTTTTTTATTTAAAAAAATAAATGTTTGTTTATTTTTTACTAACATATGTGGTTTATTTTTATTATAATTGTTAGTAATCTTTTGAACAGTTGTTAGTAATCTTTTCTTAGTTGAATTTAATGAAATGTTAGTCGTCCTTTCTTAAAGTGAAATTTCATTTGTTTTTGACTACAATTGCTGTCGTCTTTACCTACGCAATATCCTTAGTATGGTTTTATTCAACCCATATTAAAATAATTTATTGATTTATTTTTATAAAGTTTCAATTTTTTGTATTTAAAATTATAAAGTAGACAACAATAGCTTTCAGAGCTTTTTAATTTATTGAAATAGTCAATTTACTTCAGAAGATAATGCAATTAAAAATTCAGACCTGTTACGATTTTTTTTTTAATTTAACTAACAATTGGTCAAAAAAAATAAATACTATATGGACAATTTAGAAAGCTATTTTTGAAAAAAATATTAAAAAAAATAGTTAGCATTCTGGTCAAAAAAAAAGTCAAGTATTTATTTATTAAAAAAAGTTATGACTTTTATAACACTTATAAATGTAATCATAAATTGCATTGCATTATAAATGGATTTTCTAAAAAAATGTTCTGTTTTTTATAACAAATCGTTAAGTAGACAATTTCAAATTTCATATGCTTCGGGATTTCGCTATAGGGATTTCTCCTAGGAGAGTTCTCTTGTGAACATCAACAGAATTTAACTTTCAATAAACCATAAGCATTGTTTAAGATGCAGTGAATAAGAATCATAAAAGAGAACTTCCACCCTATGATAAGCCCATTAAAAATTCATTGGTTCTAATCTAAATTTTCATAACATCGAAATCCAATCATTGCAATGTATTGATCCTGCATCTGTTCTTTTGATGTTTTTTTTTTTTTTGCTGGGTACGTCTTACGCAGCAGAGCGTTTAATAATGAAAATCGTTTAACTTTATTAATAATAAATATTATTAATATATTTAAATGCGTTAACGTAAAAAAAATACAACTTCTCAACCCGTTTTTTCTAACACCTGTACTAGGTTACTTGAAAAGTCATTGCGATTCTTTATTTTTTTTTTTAAACTCCGCATAATTTTTAAACAAACCTCCAGATTTTATGATTTATAGAATTTGAAATTATTTTTTTCCTCGAAAAATATTTAATCATTATTCAAGTGCAAGGGTTGAAATATTTTATAAAGCCATTATTAAAATATTTTGTCACATGCCTCCTCCTGCACTTCCAACTGTTAATACATTTACACATATTTCATTAAACAGTCTACATATTTAATTAACGTTATAGTAAAAAATGTGTGGAGAACAAAAAAAAAATATCATCGTAGAAGTTATTTCATTACCAATTTTAGGCTAATTAAATGACGCAGTTGAGTTGAAAATGAGCGCACAGGAAGTATAAACTCACACATGTGTACGCTGAGAGAATTATCTGCATTATATTAATGAACTTGTGCAATTAAGTTACACTGGAAGTCATCCACTCAAACTTTTCATTTAATTTTTTTCATAAAATTTTATGAAAAACATTAGTTTATTTATTAAAATTGCATTTACTCAATAAACATGTTTCATTAAAAAACTTGTTTCATAAAAACATGAAGCTTTTCATTAATTTTAAGAAACTTTTCATTAAATTTGTAAAGTAAAGTTTTGTTAGTTTACTGAATTTTTCATCCACTAAAATTCTCTCTGTGTATTCGGCAACAAATAGAAATTGAAAAAAAAAACTAATTAAGGTGGCTGTGGTATGTTGACGAAAAAAAGGGGAATGAAATATTCAATATATTAAATATTTACAAAATTTAAATAAGGACTAAAAAATATGAACTAAAGGAGTGAGCAAACTGACTAAAGCAAATCTAAACTAAACTCAAGTTAAAAAATTTCTCTAAAATTTAAGAATATGTTCTTATAGTTTTTAATTTATTGAAATTTTGTTTTTTCTATTGCCAATTTGTTTTTAGTTTAAAATCAATTCACCCATCCCACCCACACTGGGCCTAAATTTATTTTTAATTTACTATAAAATTTTTTTAAAAGTAAACTTTAAGATTACTTTCCACTTAGTGAACAATAAATATAAACAACTTAATTTTAATTCAATTGAAACTTGACAAGTTGACATTTTAAGTATTATAAAATATTCAGCCTACCCCTACTTTAGCTTTATAAGTATTATTTTTAGGTCTGTTTGTCTATAGATTCCTTAATAGTCATCATTTAAACTTATAATTGACCTAAAAATACCCATGAGATTGTACAGACATGGGAAAGAGGATGAAAATGGTAAAAAAATTAAATCTAAACACGTATATTTTAACAACAAATACCAACAAAACGTAAAACTATACTTTCACAAAGACACCCTCTTCTTCTTCAATAAAAAAAAAATACATTTTTTGTATAAACATTTAACAAGGGACAAACATCCCCTTAATGGCTATAAATTGAAATCCAACAATAAATGTATCCAACAAGGGAAGTCTTCCAACGCTTACACTACCATTAGGATGATTGTCACATGCAAGTACAAGTTCGCAAAACTCAATACACTCACATTATTTTACTAATAGCATTATACTTTTGTCACTTGCGACTCAACTTACAACGAAATTTTGAAGGCAGTTAATTTTTGGCACTTGCGCTAAGTTAGACGTCAAAATGAAAAACAGTGTTGATTGTATTACATTTTTCTACCAATGCACAGGTATTTACTAAATTTTAGTAAGAGGGAATAATAATTATGACTGATTATGTGTATGTTAATAAAAAAATTAGCATAGGACAAATCTTAGTGATAATTTATAATATTAAGTTTATGAGTTTTTTAAATAAAACAATTCTAAAACAACATATTTCCCTGTATATGTTAGTATTTGGAATACTTGGCAATACTGAATTCATATAATTCGAGTAACTTGCAAGTCATAGTGTAGACACTCGAAAATTTTGCAAGTTTTTTCGATAATATCGATGATAATACATATGCTCAACTGGCGACGGTTTACTTATATGTGACAACGGGTGGTAAGGTTGACCTCATATTCTTTTTTTTTTTTTTTGTTTAAGATATAAAGTAGTGCTGGTAAATTTCGTTACATTTCAGTACTCGATACTACTCGATATTTTGAAGTTAGATACTCGATACTTGTAACGGGTTTTAAATTTAAAATTCCGTTTAATTTTTTACAAAAATGTTATGATAAGTGTCACTTTTATTAAAATTCAAATTTTAAAAATATATTTTTAAACTTTTTTTCAATATATTTGTGTATTTTCGTTTAACTTTTCACATTTGATTTTTTCTTCTAGCAGAGTTGTATTTAAATGCTAATTATTTTAGCGGATAAGCATTTTTTTAATTGTTCTTCTGTCCAAAATACAACAAAATTTTTAACTGAAAAATAATTTGATGCAATTTAACAACAAATTGAAATATCTTATATTCCAAAATATAAAAAAGTCACCAAAATTAAAAAAAAAATTCGTCAAAACTTGAAAAAAACGTAAAAATTAAAAAAATTGGCAAAAAGGAAAAAAACGCATAAAAAATAGCCAAGACTGAAATAAATCGACCTAACCCATTTTACACTGCCATTGCATTAAAGCAACAACTACTTTGGATAGGAGCGATATATAATAACGCAGTAAAAAGCATCTTGATCAAAAAGAAATTACATCTCAAATACAAAATCAGATCTCATTTGATATAGATCGATATTTATTCTTATCCAAATTTATCTCAAAATTGGGATATCAAGTAATATCTGATTAGATCACTCAAATATTTTACCGGATTAAGTTAGATCAAAATATATATCAATATTGGGGCAACCAAAAATATCTAATTTAAGATCCTGATGGATCACAAAATAGCACGTAGGATGAATTTATATATACTTGGATCTAATGAGATCCGTAAAGATAAGTAAGTTTTGGTGGATGGAATGAGATATTTTGAGATTAAATTGGATTTACTTATATTCCATGACATATATTATTTTTAATAAAAATATAAAAAAAGTGTAAAGAAAAATACTTTGGACATCTGCGCATATATATTTATATACGGGGTTATATATTGTAATATATAAATGTGTCTTATAAGCATTTATTATACAACACACACAAATATTTTTTATAAGACAGCATATGCTATTATATCTTAAATTATATAGCTTATATGCTACCATATATGATAACATACTGTGTTGTATATGTGAATGTATTACTATATATATATATGACAATAGATCTATCATATCTTATTATGTATAGCATATATGATTAATATCTCATTTTATGAAGGTTAATATTTAGCAATATATCGTTATAAATGTTACCACATAAGAAATATATAATATTATAGAGCAATTCCATATGAAACGATCAAAATTGGCAAATTTTTGGACGACCCCTCTCCGATTTTAAAATAAATAGTCTCAATCGATTGCCCAGCAAAAAATAATGTACCTACATATTTTTTTTTTTTTTTTATAGTGACTGGTTTAGTGGTGGTGTGCACCACTGTCATGTGACAAAATTGAAGAATTCTTCATAAGGGACCTCATTGAAAGTTGTTTTAAAAAAAACTACTAAAGCGATCGCAACGAGTGCTAGCTCGTTGGAAAGGTATTGAATCAGGCTTTAATTGAAAAATAAAATTTTCCTAATTTTTCTCAGAACTTTACCTTTTTTCCCATGAAAATTAAATTTTCCCATGAAAATTAAATTTTCCGATTTTCCACAGAAGCTCCTAAATTTTCCGGCTAATTTTATTTTTTTTGGATTCCTCATAATTTTTGCTTTAAGAATCAGCAATAAAAAAATGGGCCCCGACTCCTTGTTTGGACAGGAGAAGAGCATTTAAGAGACCACCTTGTTCTCATTGTTTTTATATTTTTTATAATTGAATTATTTTTAATTATTTAACAAGAAAAATTAGGAAAATTTTATTTTTCAATTAAAGCCTGATTCAATACCTTTCCAACGAGCTATCACTCGTTGCGATCGCTTTAGTAGTTTTTTTTTTAAAACAACTTTCAATGAGGCCCCTTATGAAGAATTCTTCAATTTTGTCACATGTCATATGGAATTGCTCTATAGTGACTGGTTTAGTGGTGGTGTGCACCACTGTCATGTGACAAAAGTGAAGAATTCTTCATAAGGGACCTCATTGAAAGCTGTTTTAAAACTACTAGAGCGATCGCAACGAGTGATAGCTCGTTGGAAAGGTATTGAATCAGGCTTTAATTGAAAAATAAAATTTTCCTAATTTTTCTCAGAAATTTACCTTTTTTCCAATGAAAATTAAATTTTCCCATGAAAATTAAATTTTCCGATTTTCCACAGAAGCTCCTAAATTTTCCGGCTAATTTTATATTTTTTGGATTCCTCATAATTTTTGCTTTAAGAATCAGCAATAAAAAAATGGGCCCCGACTCCTTGTTTGGACAGGAGAAGAGCATTTAAGAGACCACCTTGTTCTCATTGTTTTTATATTTTTTATAATTGAATTATTTTTAATTATTTAACCACTGTCATGTGACAAAATTGAAGAATTCTTCATAAGGGACCTCATTGAAAGTTGTTTTAAAAAAACTACTAAAGCGATCGCAACGAGTGATAGCTCGTTGGAAAGGTATTGAATCAGGCTTTAATTGAAAAATAAAATTTTCCTAATTTTTCTGATTCAATACCTTTCCAACGAGCTATCACTCGTTGCGATCGCTTTAGTAGTTTTTTTTTAAAACAACTTTCAATGAGGGTCCCTTATGAAGAATTCTTCAATTTTGTCACATGACAGTGGTGCACACCACCACTAACCAGTCACTGTAAAAAAAAAAAAAAAATATGTAGGTACGTTATTTTTTGCTGGGCAATCGATTGAGACTATTTATTTTAAAATCGGAGAGGGGTCGTCCAAAAGGTGATCGCTTTCATATGGAATATGCATGACACCATATATAATCACATACTATAATATATTTTAAGATGAAAAACATCAGACCGTATATAATTTTTTTTACTTGGGCTGTGATAATTTGAGGTCTTAACTAAAATAATTAAAAAACTAATTAAAAACTATTGTTTCAGTGTTACCATATAGTTAGTTAAAAATTCAATTTTTTACTTTAATTTGTAGCACTTTTTTTAAAAACAAGTTTTAATTTAGAGAAAGAACACTGACTTATAAAGTTTATTTGCTGATTTGGCTAGAAACGTATGAGCAAAATTTTGAATGAGAAAAATTTGTTATGCAGTGTGGTAGAGGGGGAAGCTTTCGCCAGTGGGGCACAAACACCAACCGGTATTATCTACAAATTTAAGAGAGATAATAAAAAAGGCTAAAATGGTAATTTTCAGTTTTTGATCATGTTTTATATCTCTAAGTTTAAGGGGTTTTTACTACACATTTAGTCTCAGATAGACACATTTTTGTGTTTTTAGAGGTGTTCAAAAAATATATCAAAATATATTCTTTGATAACTATTTCAATTTGTGTACTAAAAAATATATCTTTTAGTATAATGTTCTGTTTATTTCAATAAAAAAATTGCGATGGGATTTTTTGGAAAAAGTTTTGGAAAAGTGTAAAAAGTCTTAAATTATAAATATAGTGAAACCTACCAAAAACTCCTAACTTAATGAATCCTTAATGAAAAATTTTGGTGAAAGGGATTTATCAAATCATTGCGTGAACTGAGTAACTTTGTAAAAAGCACCTCCTAGTCAAAAAGGCGTTTTAAAAATTTTAAACGCAAAAATTTTAAGAAACTTTTTAAAAATTTTGCGAAATTTTATTATTCTGTTTGGCATATTTTTATAAAAAAAAAATTATGGCTTCAGTACATAGTTAGGTGTCTAGAGTGAATCCTTACGGCGGACTAAATTGATAAAGTGCAAAAAATACATAATAGCGATTACAGCGGCAGTTTTTCCAGATATATTTCGCTTTATGACAACTAAAACGCTAAAAGATTTTAATGAGCTTAATACTAAAATCAAATAGGCATCAACAAATTCTAAGGACTTTAAATTTTATGGAGCAAACAAAATTTCAATATCCTCAAAAATCATCTTCATATAATGTTTTTAATTTTGAGAATTTAATAATATTTAATATGATTTCCTGCAAATAAGTAACCTTAAACCCAAATAAATATTATTAAACCGGCAAAAGATTCGCGTTTTCCAAAATAATCGTGATTCTCTTCTTAACTCCTAATATATGACAAAAATTGTTTTTGAGTGTATTTTTATATTTCTTGGTGAAATATATATGTTTAAGATGTGATAAATGCAATGAGATCTATAAATTGAAACTTAAAACCGCCATTATTTTTTGAGCCGTTAAAGATAAATGATTAACGAGGATGGATTTAGTAGGCTTAAACATCGGCTATCATGCACACAAAAGGTTATTGATGTCATACAAAAAAAAATTTGACAATATTTTACCTCAAAGTGTCGAATATTTTTGAAGTTCCCCATATGAAACACATTTTAGTTTCATACAACTTCTATAACTCTATAAAACACTCATAAATTTATCATTTATTCTTTATAATTTTCTACGTTTTATCCAGAATCGGTTTTAAAAGTGTTGGAAGTCTTCTCCTGTAAGTACTTAAATTGAGAAATTACTTTTGGTATTAAAAAAATTAAATTATTATACCAAAACATTGGAATCAATAAAGTGAAAAACAAGAAAAAAAATTGCTATTTATTAAGCTATCATAAATAATTAAATTCCAGTTATTTGTACACTTACTTAATCTGCAAAACGAGCTTTACAATTAAACGTTTTGTTGTATAGTAACAGTATTAAAGTGCGTATGATTAATATTTTTATAATAATTACATATTACTCATACGTAAAAATACCTCCAAATAGTAAATTAAGTGCCAACTGATATTACTAAGTATTTTTTGATTATCCAAACAGTAAACTCGGTTATTTACTAATAAATGTATTACCGAAGAAACACTTAGAAACTACAGAGCATTTCGGTGGTAATTTTTTTTTTAACTACAAAACTTCACACTTCTATTTTGATGGTTGACCTTTGTTCAACAAAACTTAAGTAAACAAGCTATTTTA